>PVJH01000577.1:0-289885 GCA_004026705.1 Nesogale talazaci
GATATCTACAGGGTCTTTCAAGCAAAGGAAAAGCATTTCACATTCTTCTCAGCCCCACATGGAAGTTATTTGAAGATAGACCACATACTGGGACATAAGGAGAATCTATATAAATTTAAGCATATTGATATCATGCAGAAATCACTCTCAGACTACTCTGCCATAAGATTGGAAATCAACAAAAGGAAGGTGAGGAAGACTATCGAAAACAGTTGGAGAATGAATAATTCTCTATTGCAAAAGGAATGGGTACTGGCCAAGATCAGAGGGGAAATTAAAAAGTTTCTAGAAATCAATGAGAATGAAAACAAAACCTACCAAAACTTATGGTACACAACAAAGGCAGTCTTAAGAGGAAGTTTCATTGCAATACAGGCACACCTGAAAAAGGAAGAGGATCTCATAACTGATATGTTGGTGCAGAATTTACAACAACTAGAGCAGAGCCAGCAGGATCATCCCACTAATAGCAAAAGAAAAGAAATAATAAAAATCAGGGCTGAGATTCAGGAGAGGGAAAATAAGAAAACAATGGAAAAAATTAAGGCTGCTAAAAGTTGGTTCTTTAAAAGAATTACCAAAATTGATAAACCACTGGCAGACTTAACCGAACAAAGGACAGAGAAAATTTCAATAGCAAGAATAAGGGATGAAAGAGGGGATATCACAACTGACCCTAATGAAATCAAAAGAATAGTCACTCAGTACTACAAAGATCTATACTCCAATGAACCCAACAACTTGAAAGACATGGACAAATTCTTGGAAAAGTAACTTCTTCCTAGATTGTCCCCAATGGACATCAAGAATCTTAACAGGTCCATAACAATAGAAGAAATAGACAAGGTTATTAAGGGACTAACAACAAAAAAAATCACCTGGACCAGATGGCTACACAGGAGAATTTTACCAAGCATTCAGGGAAGAACGGACACCAACCCTACACAAGCTCTTCCAAAGCATAGAAAAAGATAGCAAACTCCAAAACTCCTTCTATGAAGGTAGTATAACACTGATACCAAAACCAGGCAAGGATCCCCCAGGAACTGAGGACTACAGACCAATATCCCTAATGAATATCAATGCAAAAATCCCTAATAAAAATTGGCCGATAGAATGCAACAGTATATAAAACAAATAATTCCCCATGGCCAAATGGGGTTCATACCGGAATGCAGTGGTGGTCCAACATATGAAAGACCATTAATATCATTCACTATATTGAAAGGAAAAAAAATAAGAATAATTTGGTTATACCCAGAGACACTGAAAAAGCATTCGACATTATCCAACACCAATTCATGTTTAAGACACTCAAGAAGATTGGAATATAAGGAAAATTCATCAAGACAATACAAGCTATATATGAAAAGCCAACAGCCAATTTGATAGTCAATGGAGAAAAGATAAACACAATCTCCCTGAATAGGGGGACCAGACAAGGATGTCCATTGTCCCCTCTATTGTTCAATGTCGTACTGGAGGTTTTAGCTAAGAGCATAAGGCCAAGAAAAGACATAGAAGGTATATACCTGGAAAAGGAAGAGGTGAAATTATCATTATTTGCAGATGATATGGTTCTATATATGGAAAACCCCAAAAGCTCCACAAAGGGATTACTGGAAACAATAGAGGAGTATGGCAGAGAGGCAGGATACAAGATCAACAATCAGAAGTTGATTGGTCTGTTGTACACAACTGATAAGACCACAGAGGAGCAGATAAAAAAAGAGGTACCCTTCATTATAGCCAAGCAGAAAGTGAAATATCCAGGGATATACCAGACAAAACGAACAAAAGATCTATATGAGGAAAATTACAGAACATTATTACAAGAAACCGAGAATGACTTCAAGAAATGGAAAAATATCCCATGCTTATGGATCAGAAGACTCAATGTAGTAAAGATGACAGTCCTACCCAAGGCCTATATAAGTTTAATGCAATACCAATACAAGTACCATCCTCCTTCTTCAAAGGAATGGAAAAAATGATTTCCAACTCCATTATGAGAGGGAAGAAGCCCAGAATTAGTAGAGAACTCCTCAAGAAGGAAGACATCGTAGGAGGGCTTGTTTTACTTGATTTTTACACATGCTATATAGTCACAGTGATCAAAACAGTCCAATGGAAAAGAACTGAATATCCAGAAATAAAAACACAAGCATACAGAAAACTGATCTTTGGTAAGGGTCCCAAAACTATCTAATGGGAAAGAGATGTCCTTTTCAACAAGTGGTGTTGGAAAAAAAATGGATATCTACTTGTAGAAAAATGAAGCAAGACCTTTACCTCACTCCATGCACTAGAATAAGTTCAAGGAGAATCACAGAACTTGAGGTAAAACCTCAAACTATTAGGGCCTTCAATGAGGGAATTGGGAACAATCTGAGAACGCTGGCACAGGAACTACATAGGCTAACAGAAATAGGGAAAGACACAAAAACAGAGGAGACTCAAATAGACAAATGGGATATACTGAAGATAAAACACCTGTGAACATCGAAAGAATTCACCAAGAGAGCAATAAGAGAGCAGACAGGCTGGGAAAACATCTTTAGCAATGACAAATCAGATAAAGAACTTATTCCTAAAAACTAGAATACCCTGATAGCTTCCAAAAAGAGCAAAACTATATGCCCACTGAGGAGGTGAGCAAAAGAATTAAGCAGAAAGTTCACAGAGGCAGAAATCAAAGAGGCCAATACATATATATGAGAAAATTTTCCCAATCATTAGCCAGAAGAGAAATGCAAATCAAAACAACAATGAGATACCACCTAACACCCTCAAAGATAGCCCAATTCAAAAAGTCAGAAAGTAACAATGCTGGAGAGACTGTGGAGAGATAGGGTCGTTTATACACTGCTGGTGGACCTACAGGTATGTACAGCCACTATGCAGATCAATTTGGAGATATCTAAAACAGATGGAAATTGAGCTACCATATGACTCAGCAATTCCCCTGCTGGGCATATAGCCAGAAAAGACAAGAAACAACCCACAACCAGAGAGATCTGTGTCCCAATGTTCATCGCAGCACAGTTCACAATTGCAAGGAGTTGGAAGCAGTCTATAGTCCCATCAACTGATGAATGGATTAAAAAGCTGTGGTACATACATACAATGGAGTACTATGCATCACTGAAAAGCAGTGATGAATGCATGAGGCATGTTACCGCATGGGAAGAACTGAAGGAAATTATGGTAAGTAAAGTTAGTCAAGCACAAAAGGACATGTACAATATGAATCTGCTGAGGTAAGCATAATAATAGTTTTAAAATTGGAAAGGGGCATCGGGAAAAAGCTGCTATATAGAGAAAAGCCTGGGAGAAGGCCCAGGTAATGTGGCAGGGGCCAGATCAAATCTAAGGCTACATATGGTAACCAACTAGGTGGGGAGGGCGGGGGGGGGGGTCAGATGGCGATGTGTAGAAAGGGAAGGGGGCACTAAACCATCAAAGGGGAGCGTATTGTTTATATCTCTGCATGGAACGAGGGACCAAAATTAAACCGGGGACCCAGCATATGAATGCAGCATGACAGCATGGAGTTGAGAACCAGTGGAGGGACCTGAGAATACAACCCCAATCCCAACTATAGGGGCAGCCACCCCTCTACCAGAGGAAGTTGCCTTGGAGGCCAGCACTAAAGCTGAAGCTTGGGAAGTGAGATATGCCTGACCAGAGCACATGAGAGCAAATGAAAGTGGAGGAAGAAAGAATGACGTGCATCCTGGCCCGTCGAACCTTCAGGACGATATTCCCACTCAGAACAGCTAATGTACAAAGAGGACTATACTGTCGGCCCCACTATGAAATATGGCTACCCTTGCTGACCCAAGGCCTATTGGGGCCAGGATGGAGAAGCAGGGTCAAGATTATACCCTGTTGGACACAAACCCACCAATGCAAAGCACCAAGAGTGTGCAACAGAGCGTAGAGTCACAGATGGCATGCCAAGGATTTACTTTTGGCTCAGGGTATTGGCACCCCATCCGACTCAACCAGGGGTCACTCTAGGAGGTCAACTACAGACCTTGAACTTTATACAGGTTTTTATATTGTTATTATTTTTATTATTCTTTTACATATATGTATAGTACATTGAGGCGTTTTCTTGCTTTTGTTATCATTGTTTTATTTGCTTCAGTTGCTTCATTTTAGGAGACCTTTCTTGTACATATTGCTACCTCTGCAGGTCTATCTAGAAAAGATAGGCTGGACAAAGAGTTTGGAGGCAAAAATGACAGGACTGATGATTCCAGGGTAGGGGACATAGAAGAGGGGCAGGAGGGGGAAAGGTGGTGATGTTGACCAGCCCAGGAAAAAGGGAATTGGTACAAAATCAATGACAAAGTAGGTGAGAGAAGGCCGATAGGGATTGACTAAGACTAATGCAACAGAGAGAAAATACTGAAACCCAAATGGAGATTGAGCATGATAGTGGGACAAGAGGGAAGCAAATGGAAATAGAGGAAAGAACTGGGGGATAATAGGCATTTATAGAGGTTCAAATACAGGTATGTACATAGGGGCATATATTTATGTGATGATGGGGAAAGAGATTAACATACATAATTATAGGATTAGTAGTAGGACAACAGATGGGCATTGGACATCCACTCAAGTACCTCTTCAATTCAAGAACACTTTGTTCTATTAAATTGGCATTTCAAGATGCTCACCTTTCCGACATGATCACTGAAGACAAATGTGTGCATAAGCAAAGGTGGTGAAGAAAGCTGATGGTGGCTGGCAATCAAAAGATGAAGCTTCTGTGGTCTTATAGGCTTGAAAGTAAACAAGCAGCCCTCTAGCTCAGAAGCAACAAAGCCCACATGGAAGAAGCACACTAGCTTGTGGGATCATGAGGTGTCAAAGGAATTAAATATCAGGCTTCAAGAAATAAAAAGCATAGTACTGCGTGCTCACTTTCCTGATATGATTGCTAAGGATAAATGTGTGCATAAGCTAATGTGGTGAAGTTAGCTGATGGTGCCTGGCTACCAAAAGATATAGCATCTGTGGTCTTAAAGGCTTGAGTAAACAAGCAGCCATTCAGCTTAGAAGCAATAAAGCCCGCATGGAAGAAGCAAACCAGTCTGTGTGATCATGAGGTGGTAAAGGGATCCGGTGGCAGGCATCGATGAGCTAAAATTATATTATTATTAATGAGGGGGAGTACAGATTGGGGACCCAAAGCCCATCAATAGGTGAGGTGACATCCTCTTGCAGAGGAGTTACAAGTAGGAGATGAGCCAGTTAAGATACAGGGTAGTAGCAATGAAATATGCAACCTTCCTCTAGTTCCCAAATGCTGCCTCCCACCCACTATCATGACCACAATTCTACCACATAAATCCAGCTGTACCAGGAGGTGTACAGATGTACAGTGAAGTTGGAAACATGGGAAATTTAGGATAAATGATCCATCAAGATTAGGAATAGGAGTGGTAATACCAGGAGGGTGGAGGGATGGAGGAATAGAAAGGAAGGAACTACTTCAGGGATCTACACATAGCCTCCTCTCTGGAACATGGACAACAGGGAAGTGAGTGTTGGGACATATTGGATAGTGTACAATATGAAAATAATAACAATTTGTAAATTACTAAGGGGTCAAGGGGCAGGGGGGAGGAAGGGTAATATAGAGAGCTGAGGGGCCTGGGGGGAGGGAGGGAGGATGTTTTAAGAGTGATGGTGGCAATAAATGTGTAAATGTGACCTGCATACAATTGATGTTTGTGTGGATTGTGATGGGAGTTGTATGAGCCCCCAATAAAATGATTCATTGAAAAAAATAAGAATAAAAATTGATATCTCAAAAAAAACTACAAAACAAAAGGAATAATGCTCATGTGTCAGGTAATTTGGACAAATTAATGCTGAAAAATACATTGTCTTAAGATATTAAATAAGAATGAGCCACTTGTAAAAAAGAATCTGATAGAAGTATGATGAATGGTCAGGCAAAAGGATTACCTTTTTACACTCTATAGAATTATTGAAGATAGAAAAATTTATCGGACTTTTGAAGGACAACTTTTATGATTCACACACTTAAACCTTTAAAAAGCCATATTGAAAGTAATAGTAAAAGGTTGACTAATATATGAAACCTTGAGTTCCAGAGAACTGCAACACTTCCTCTTGTGTCTTCCACCCATTAGCATATTAATATTACTCACTCATAAGTTGATAAAAATTATAAGAAAGTAATGCAGCTTCTTATTCATTGCTCACAACTGAAAGGGAAGGGTGCTAGCTAAAGTAAGTTGTGAATGTGTAAGTATGTAATCTATGTAGGCATATACAATGTCAACAGTTGTAGATTTCCAACAAACAGAATAGCAATGCAATATTTATAGGTAAAAGTATACTGAGTTCATTGACAGAAAATACAAAAATATATCAAAGAGAATATCAAATACAAAATACAAAAATACAAATACAAAAGACAAAAATATATCAAAGAGAATTTATACTTCTTTTGCAAAATTTCATGTTACATTAACTGACCTAGATTTATTTTTATTTGTTTATTTGTTATCGGTTTATATTTATTCTAATTAAATATTTTGAAATTCAGAAATCTCAAAATATTTTATATATTATTATTCTATGTAATCACACCTATATGATAAATATGCCTACAGTATCAGTAAGCAGATCAAATGATATTTTCAAAATACATATCATTTTCTACAGATTTAGAAATATTTAAATAATTGAATTTATGAATATCTTATGTCCAATAAAGATATGGGAGTGTTTTAATTTAATTTTCTCTACACAATCTCTAGGTTATAATATTAATTGCAATGATTACACAGAAATCACAAACACAATTTATGAATAAAATGTTTACTAAGGAAGGTAACAAGCTGCAATGAAAGTGAGAAATACTCAGGATAGTTGTTTATCAGGATGCATTACTAAGTTCTTTCAAAGCCACTAATAAAACTCCAAAAGACATACCAATTCACTGGAGGCATTAGTCCAAAAGCACTCAGCTCCATTTCTGTAGGTCAGCAAGCCCAGCTTCCCTGAGAAAGTGCCCAGAGGCACCTCATTCCACGAGTCAGCTTCCTGCACAAATGTTCTTGGCTTTCCTAGTTCTATGAGTTGGGAAGCCCATCACTCTGTGCCCTGCTCAGTCTCTGGTTATACGGATGCTCCTCTGATGTTACAGCTCTTTCTAGTATCTGAAGGCTCATTACTCAGGGTTCTTGGACCCACAGGACATGCTCCACTTCTGGCTCTTGCTTCTAATGTGATCCTTCCTTCTGCTTCTTTCTCAGAGATCTCATTTTATATACAGCAGGATGGCACTCCAGGAAATTCTGTTCACAGTTTCTCACAGGTGAATCCTATCATTTGTTGGGGGGTAGAGACTTTGTTTAGAAGATTTCATTAAAAACATCACTGATTCTGAATATGTCCATAGATTATGGTAGATGGTCTATCTCTTTGATTTTCTCCCAAATTTAAGGGGAAATTAAAAATGTATTTAGAAGCATATAGCAAATAATTTAATAGAAACTGTTATACATTTCTATTCAATATGGATTTTGGAAATATAGTGATTTTTTAATTGATTAATATTGAACCATTTCAGCTGATAGCTAATGATTAATAACCAATGGTGTTGGTGGAAAAAAGTCCAATATTAAAAAAAATCCAATATTCACTGAATACATTAGCATAGACTTAACCTTAGAGAGTGAGGAAACACAATATGAGATATTTTAACAAATGCAGTACTAAAGATGCTAACTTGTTGGTGTCAAAAAATATAGAAAAGAGCCTCTTGGCCAGTTGTCTGAGAGATTCATATATGAAATCTCTCTGGAGAAAATTCATCCAAATTGATGTAGAAGCAAAATTACTCTGGTGATCATTCAAAAATGGACATAGCTGCACAAGCTACATTGATAGGAAAATGCCAAAAATTCAAGCCAGATTCAGAAGAGGATATGGAACATAATTTGCCATTGCTGATACCAGCTAAATCCTGATTTAGAGGAGATACCAAAATAAAAATGTCTCTCTGCAAAGGCATGTGTCTGTGAGGTTCACAACAAATTGTGGATACCACTGTGAACATTGAAAATTGCAGAGAGATAAGACAGAATGCAGACAACTGATTCAATAATCAAAAGCTGATAGTCAGCTGGTCCATTCTAAGTCCTTGTGGTATAGCTATGTATATGTTGGGTTGTAACTCACAAATCAGCAGTTGCAAACCACCAGTGACTGCATGGATGAAAAATGAGGCTTCCTAGTCCCATAGAGATCCATAGTAGCTGAAGCGCACAAGGGCAGTTCCACTCTGTTCTTATGAGCCAATGGAAAGACAAATAGTTTAAAATCATGAAAGGTGTGTGGTAGGGTCTTTTCACCATTCTTATTTAATTTGTGCGCTTGGAAAATACACCAACAATGTAGCATTCATGCCAAGGATTTCATTTTACTGGATTCCAAAATTAACACCTATGGAAATAGCCAAGAAATAAAGTGACATATTACTTTGGGTAAACATACTGGACAAGACCTCATTGAGGTGTTTTAAAGTAGACTTACTCCCTTTGATAACTCAGCTGGTGGAGCAGGGGACTGTAGGCTACCTGATGTAGAAATAAAGGCTTCAATTTGAGAAATCAGATGCAGCTGACTCATGTCATGGTAACACCAATACCCTTATTTGCAAACAAAAGTTACACTATAAATAAGAAAGGCTAAGAATGATTGACACTTTTGAATTACAGTGCTGGCAAAGAATATAGAATGGACCATAGACTGCCAGAAGAATAAGAATATCTATCTGGAAAGAAGTGCACTTAGAATGTTCCTTTGGAATGAGCATGAAAAGACATTGTGCCACATACTTTAGACTTGAAGGAGGAGAAATGCTTAGACAAGGAGGCCATACTTATTAAAGTGTCATCACAGATAGGAAGACTAAGAGGGATGGATTGAGGTAGTATCTATGATGCCTTAAATGTAGCGACAATTCTGAGGTTGGTGCTGAGTAGGCCCGGTTCCTTGTATTCCATGCAGGGTCACTAAAAGTGAATTGATTGCAGTTAGCAATAAGTAAAATTCACTGCAACATAGACTGAATGCAGTATGTTAGCACTCAAATAACATAGGACTTTTTATATATATTAGTGAACAGGGTCACTCCTTATCTGTCATATTGTGCTGGCGTACCCATTGCTCTGATGCTAGAAGCTCTATAGCAACAGTATCTGAAATACTAAAGATTGCAAAGGGAATTCAGTAGTTTCCAGATAAAGAAACACTAGGAAGAAGGTATATAATGTGCACGTCTGAAAAATTAGCCTCTGGAGACCTTACGACGATCAGGGGGAAAAAAGTGTAGCTCCATAGACTGAAAGATTCTCAAAACATAATGGGAGGTCTTTCCTCCTTCAAGGCATAATTTATGGTCTTTCCTCCTTTAAAGCAGAGTGGGTTTGGGGAAGAGTTGCAGGGCTGATGTTTGCCAAAATGGCATGACACAAACTGAGAATAACTAGAAACATTAACAATCAGAAGGTAGGATGCATGAAGTACGAACCCAGGAGAATTGGATATGAAAATGAAAAGAGAAGGATAAAAATGGATATTGTAGTCACAAGTGAATATAAATTGACAGGTATGATCTACTCAACAGGGAATGACAAATTGAAGTGGGATGACATTCAATAATCAGACTCATCTATAAAAAGAAGATTGCTTGATAAATCCTGAAGTATAGAAGCGTTAGTTATAGCATAATATTCATATGATTACAAGGAAATCAGTTAAGATTAGTATTCAAATTTACACTCCAAACACTAATGTCAATGATAGAAAAATTAAGAATTTTGCTAACTTCTGATCTCTGAAATTAATCAAATATGAAATAACTAGTAAAAATTAGTAGGAATTGGAATGCAAAAGTTAGTTACAAAGAAGATGGAGCTATTGTTGGAAATTATGGTCTCAGCAATACATCGCACACTAGAATGCACCCATAATTACGTTTATGTAATTTCTCAATACAAATGACTTGAAAAACCATTTGATATACCTGTTTCAACAATGTAAGCAAAGACTATGCATGTAGAATTTTCAGCATATAATTCATAGAGAGAAATTAACTACATCTATGGAAAATGATTGTATTGTCTAAATTAGTGTCCAGTACTTTAATTTTCTAGTTTCTAATATCCATTGGAATGGCTACATAAAACTCAGCCAAAAATTTATGAGTAAAAGTTTATTAAGGAAGTTAACAACTTTTAATGCCAGTGAGAATTTCTAATGCTCAAGGTGGTTGTTTCCAAATATGTTACAAATTTTCAGGTCTGCTAATAAATGCTACCCAGCTGTAAGTCTCACTCTGAAGACATTAAATGCAAACTTCATGGGTCAGCAAGCTCAAATCCCTGGATGAAAGGTGCAGAAGCACCCCACAGCAGTCTCAGTCAGTAGGCACTCTACCCTAAAGTCTGCAAGTCTAACTTCCCAAATGAAGTGCCCAATGCACAGCACTAGGCAAGCCAGGCTTCTACACAAAATAACTCAACTTAGATTGCACCATAGCTTGGGAAGACCTTCCCTCTGTTCCTGCTCCCTCTCCTATTTCTGCTCTACTCTTCTCTGGGACGGCTGTCATCTAGACCCAGGAGGTGCTCTGCCCAGGGGTCTCAGGTCCAGAGGACTCGCTACACTCCTAGAGCTTGCCTGTAATGAGATACTTTCTGCTGCTCCTCAAGGACTTATTCAGGAAATCCTGCTTGTAAAAAATCATTGTTGAATTCTAGTACTATCTTCCACAATGTTTTTTTTTCCAAATCTATTCTAGCAAAAGTCATTTGATGTGATTTAGTCACACTTGAAACACCCCATTAAATAATGGAATGGGTCTGCAAAAATAACAGGAAAGGTCAATATCATTACTCAAAACAAGGCCAGGTATCAACTAAAGAACAGATCACCAATTGCTCATATGCAAGCTCAGGTTGAAGATGAGAGCCAAAATATAATGTTGAGCATGTTGCATGTGAATTTTGAGATTACTTCAATTTCAGATTTTTGAAAAAGAATATTAATTACCTAAGACTAGTTGAGTTACAATGTATCAGAGATATTATATGTGAAAAAAATCATTAAAAAGCCAGCCAAGGTACAGTGTAGCAACAAGGAAATATGCAACTTTCCTCGAGTTCTTAAGTGCTTCCACTCACCTACTATCATAATCCCAGTTCTACCTTGCAAATTCAGCTAGACCAAGGAATGCACACTGGAGCCAGAAACATGGGGAATTCAGGACAGATGATCCCTTCAGGACCATGGGTGAGAGTGGTGAGAACGGGAGGGGGAAGGGAAGGTGGAGTAGAAAGGGGGAACCAATTGCCTACATCTGCCTATAACTTTCTCCCTGGGGTGCGGACAGTGGGGAAGTGGGTGAAGGGACATATGGATAGTGTATGATAGAAAAAAATAATGATAATTTGTAAATTGTTAAGGGTTTATAAGAGTGGGAGACTGCGGAGGGAGGGGAAGTATGGGGAGCTGATACCAAGGGCCTAAGTAGAAAGAGGATATTTCAAGGATGATGATGGCAACAAATGTGGTTTTTAAGTATTGATCATGGTACAAGTTGTATGAGCCCCCCAAAAAATGATTTTTAAAAAAGAAGACAGTGGGGAAAGAAAAGGCCAAAATGGATGTGAAAAACTACTTGCATGTGAATTATATAGAGCTAAAAGTAATATGATAAAGTTAATGATAAATTGAACTGATAAATTCAAGGGACAGTTCAAGGCAAGAAACAGTGTTTTATTAAATATGAAAACATATTTAGTTGTGTGAATCATAAAATATCACTGAAAACATTGCAAATAATAGCAATGCTATAACTCTTAATTATGTTCTTGGGAAAGCTATCAAACACAAAGCAGAATTTCAAGCATAATAAGGGAACACTATGTGGTTAAAAACCAGGCAGTGTCAGGATAAGATGTTTTCAATCTATACTATTCAATCTATAGGCTGAACATTAAATCTGAGAAGCTGGATTATAGGAAGTAGCACTTGGATTGAAGGGCAGGGTCAACAAAAGTTTGGACAAACTACATTATGCAGGTGCATAACATGGTTCACTGAAAATGAAAATAAATTAAAAACTTACTGATGACGATCACTAATTACAGCCTCTAATATCAACCATTCGGGAAAACAAACATCCTCATAATATTAAACAACAATCAACATTACAATAAATGTAGCAAACATAAAATAACCAAAAATCCATTTTACTTGAATCGCCTATTGCTGGTTATAGAAGCAGTAGCCAATTCATACAATTTTGTGTTGGTGCAGCCTACTGAAAAATTTCACTTTAAAATGAAATTCTTCAATTGCCTCATCACTAGCTTTTGCAGTGGGTACATTCATATTAGCAATAATTGTATTGATTGGATTTCCTTGAATATGAGTAAATATCCTTTCTAATGTGTTAGTTTCTTATTTATTAATATAGCACAATCATGTTAAAGAAGAATAAATTAGTTATGCTTTCTTTAAGTTTGTAAAACTCTTTCTTTGAGAAATTTAAACAGCAAATGCCCCTGTTATGGAAGAAGACCAAGCTTTCTACTCCCATGAAGAGTTGCGGTCTTGGAAAATCCCAGGGTCAGTTTCACCCTGTCCTATAAGGTTTTCAACAGTCAGAATGAAGGCAAATTACATCAGTGTGTGTTGCTCTTATATGCTTGCCTCTGTTAGTCTTTACTTCACAAGTTACATAATGTTCACTTCTCCAGTGAAGCCAACCACCCCTTGTCTCTCAGTTTGTTGTACTGTGCTGGGTTTTGTTTTGCTGTGGTGCTAGAAGCTAAGCCGTGGCATTTCACAGGCCAGCAGGGCTATCCAGAGGGAACAGGTTGCAGGGGAGCTTCCAGACTAAAAACACACAGAAAGAAGTAATTCACTGTCCACTTCAAAGGAAGTAGTCACTTAGACATACAATTGAAAAAATGTCAGATACTGAAACTCTAATGAGTGGAAGCCAAGTATACTCAGGGATAGTCCCAGAATATGGGTCCCTAAGTCACAATGCACTCAAAATATGACTAACAAAGAGCTGTTAGTCAAAATATAGTCAAAATATAGTTGCCCATAGTGATATGAATAAGGTAAAGCCTGTGAAAGTAAGTCCTTCAGGATTTTCACTTAATAGTGTAGCATAAATCATACTGAGAAGAAGCAGTTGAAAACCTCAATTAATAGCCTTTACTTGGAATATATGAATTATGAATGTAGAATATCTGAATTAATAAAAATGAATGGAATACATAAAGATGGATAGTCTAGGCATGAGAGAGCTGAAATAGACTAGCATTGGCTATTTTGATTCAGAAAGTCATGTGGTTTACTATGCCAGGATGGACATAATCAAGAGTAATGGTGTGGCATTAATTATCAAAAAGGAGCTTTAAGATATATCTTGAAGTACAATACTACCTTTGATAAGATTATGTCTATCTGCTTCCCAAGTAATACATCTATTATTTGTATTTCTGTACCAACCACACAAACTAGAGATGAAGAAATTGAAGGATTTTATACTTTAAAAAATCATTTTATTGGGGGCTCATACAGTTCTTACCACAATCCATACATTTTTCCATTGTGTCAAGCACACTTGTACATTTGTTGCTATCATCATTCTCAAAATATTTGCTTTCTACTTGAGCCCGTGGTACCAGTTCCTCATATTTCCTCTGCCTCTCCACTCCTTCTTCCTTCATGAACCCTTGATAATTTATAAATTATTATGACTTTGTCATATCTTACAGTTTCCCAGCTCTCCCTTGACCCACTGTTCTGTTGTCTTGAGGAAGCCTTAAGTCAGAAATTGTTTTAAAAATAGAATCCGGCTGAGCCCTAGTGGTGCAGTAGTTGAGTGAGGTACTGCGTCTATGGGCTTGGTGGTTCAAATCTAGCAGCAGCTCTCCAGGAGCAAGTATGTGCCTTCCACTCCCATCAGAGGGCAGTGATGCCATAAAAAACACACCAAAAAACAACACAAAAAATAGAATCCAGAGCTGAGCCCCGGTGGCATAGTGGTTGTGCATGGGACTTCGGCCCACTGGGATGGACGTTCAATTCCAGCTCCACAAGAGCAAAGGCTGGGCCTCCTACTCCCACCAACAGAGAGCAGTGATGCCCCCCTCCCCCCAAAAAATAGAATCCAGTTACATTGGTAACTATTAGTGATTGGAAAGCAAATATTGGAATCAAAGAGGAAGGAACCATCTCTAGAGAAAGATATCATGTTTGGTAAAGTAGATGAGTATCCAAAAAGAAGGTTCTCAGCAAGGTGTTTTTGAATAGCAGGTGTTTTCGCTTGAGTATAGCAACATTGGAAAGATGACACAGGATGGGGCTGTGTGGGCTTCTGCTGAGCGAAGTGGCATTATGCATGGGAATGGACTCCATGGTACCAAGCAGCAGTGAAGTCAGTCTTTTCTGACCTCCCTGACTGGGCCCAGGGTTCATTACCAAGCAGCAGTGAAGTCAGTCTTTTTTGACCTCCCTGACTGGGCCCAGGGTTCATTACAACTCGCAGAGTGGAGGAACATGTATCTTAGGCCAAGGGTGCTCAATGCATCTATTGTGATCTATTAGTTGATCGCAAATGTAGTGTGGGTATACTGCATGGCATTAAAAAAAGTAGATATAAGCCTATCCTCAGTTCTGTCACCTAAATGATATACAGTGCATCCAATCAGGTGCAATCCTAGGTGGCAAACACATATGTAAACAACTGTGCTAAATTCAGCAAAACTGACAAGCGAAGTTGCTGCCAATTTTTAGACCTTGTTTTTTTTTCTCTTAAATATAAAAAGGAAATTAAAATGAGTGGGGAAGTTGAACCAAGGAAAAAGTCAAAAACGTATCATTTTCATATGGTATGGGAGATTTTGACACTACAAGTCAACATTCAGGTGAGGTCCAGAGCACATGAACAGTTCTGGTACTTACTTGCAGAGGGAAAGTACCCAAGCATGAGAAAATGTGCTACCTCCTTGACCGCATTATTTGGCTCTCCTTGTTTATGTGAGTCAGCCTTTTCCCACATAAAGATCATCAAGTCCAAGTACCGTTCCACCGTGACTGATGATCATTTGGAAGCTTGCTTGAGGCTGGCTGACAGCAGCTACTGTCTGAACTATGCATCCCTGGCTCACTGCATTCAGAGCAAGTCATCAGGGCAAACTCAGGTGGTGACAAAAAATGTCCATAATTTGTTGTGTTGTGCTGTGTTGTGCAAGATGGACTCATGCAGTATGCGAGGTACATAAACATATTGTGTATATAAAGAATTCTCTATGCATTTATGAATAAATGTAATAATAAAATAAATATGCTTTGCATTTTGCAGTTGGTAGATCATTTTAACTTGATCATTTTACAAATAGTTTGCATGTTGAAAAAGTGTGAGCACTCCTGCCTTAGCAGTTGAGTTGCTAACCACAGTGTTAGCACTTGAAACCACTAGCTGCTCTGCAAGAGAGAAAGAGTATCAGAAATCCACAGGTGCACTTCTGTTCTGTTCCATAGGGTCACTAGGCATCAGAATTGGTTTACTATAAGTGAAATGGTGTGTATAACTGTTTTTCAGTACTGTAATTCAATTTCATTTTTATAGCTCTGATCATAGAACAAAAGTTTACTACTGCCCAACTAACCTTTAAGTTCCATGACTATAGGATCACTATTTCTTTGTTATTAATAATGTTTTCATAATTAAATGTTCTAAGTCCAGTTTAAGTCAATTATTTGAATCTATGACTTGCTCTTTATCAGATATTTCCACTTTGTGAAGTTACTCACTCTTTGTATTTCACTATTCACTTAAAAGCTGTGTTACCTTTAGCAAGGTATGTAATATCACTTAGATTTCCTTTATTAGCACTGCTACATTGAAAATAATTGAAAACCTCCCTAAGTGTCATTGTAATAAGTGTCAGATAATAATTCATTGATATGGTAAATTAATGCACATGATCTACTACTTACTCTAGTGCCTTGTCCTTGGTAAGCATTCAGTAAAGATTACCTTTTTGTTTTGCTTTAATGGATAGAAAATATAATTTAATTCTCATAACAACAGTAAGAATTGCATTATATGATATCATTTTATAGAATTTCTACTACAGTTAATGGGTTCATTTCCTATAGTGTTACAATTACTTTAAAATGACCCTGTATCAAAGGATTTGCTTTTAGAGCAGGTTCATAGGACTTGAACATTATTGTTCATAAACAATGGAAGTGATATTTTCATGGTGGATGGTGTCTCGTGCACTGGAAAGGATATCAGACAAAACAAGTCTAGTCCTGTTTTTGTGATAGTCCTTAAAGAGCAACGCTATTTCTGTGTGTCAGCTTGTTTCACTGAGGGCCTTCGTTTTCATTGCCCTTCCTCTTTGCCAAACATGATGTCCTTCTACAGGGACTTGTCTTCCCTCATATTATGTCCAAAGGATGTAGAACCAAGTCCTGACATCCTTGCCTTTAAAGTAAAATGATCAGAAGTCCCACGTTTTAACAATTTAGCAATGTCCTGCAGTGTTTTAAAATTAAAGTCAATATATTACAATACTATTTTTGCATTCTATGAAAATTTTTGTTGCTCCATATAGACCAAATTTTTAAACAAGAACACTGCCCACCCTGGTCAATGGTTTCTCACTTAAAATCTGATCACATTACTTTAAGGAGCAATCTGGCCTTGTTTTTTCCAATACAGATATGTTTATCCTTTTAGCAGCCTGTGGTACTTTCAATATTCTTCTTAAGAACATTTCAATTTATCAATTCTTCTATAGTCTTCCTCTCAACGTCCAACTTTCACATTCACATGTTGAAATGGAGAATACCATGCCTTAATCCTCACCTTAATCCTCAATGTAGCACCCTTGCTCTTTAATTCCCTAAAGATAATGTAGTTTTAAAAGAATAAAATTATAGTTTACTGAGTGTCTGTTGAGTCAAAAAATGTCCAAGAAAATCATAAGTGCTGGAAAATCACACTTCAGATTTTGATACGTGGCATATAGAATTTAGTTCATAGATGACTATTTTTTGCATTGTACCTTTGGAATTCATTTGACATGTCTAACACTTTGTTTATTTATTGAAAGTTATGGCAAGACAGTACTTATTCACATAGGTAATTATTGAATTTTAATGGGAGAAAGTTTGCCCAGTTTTAAAGTATGTGTTCCATTTTACAGTTTATTAAAATTAGAGTTGAGATATTAACTTTTTCTATAAATTTTTGAGACATTATCTTTGTATTTTATCCATTGTCGATTTCTCAATATATGTCCTTAATATTGGTGCTCATATATTTATATTAACTCTTACTGTAGATCTATCTGAGTTCTTATGTCCCTAATTTTTCTCATTATGTAACTCATGGTCTTTCTTAGTAAATGACTATGTTAGTCTGGGTAGACTAGAGAAACAAATTTATAAGCACTAATATGTATATAAGAAAGAGTTGTATATACCAGTGCAACTTTACATTAAGAAAATATCCCAACTCAGTCCAGTTCTAGGCCATAAGTCTGATGTTAGCCCAGATGGCCAATACCAATCTATAAAGTCCTCTTCAGACTCAGGAAATACATGCAATGACATCAAATGTAGGACAATCACAGGCCAGTTGGTAGAAAGTCTTTGGAGGCAGTGGTCTTATAAGCATCTCAGCACTGGTAGGGACTCTCTGGGGCTTCTCAAGTATCTCAGCACTGGCCAGAGCCTCCACGTGGCCTTTCTGGCTTCAGAGGTCTGTTTTATCAGGGTAAGTCCACGTGGCTTCTCCTCCAGTATGTCTCACAGAGAGTCAACCTTGTGTTTTGTCAGTATTTTGCCTCCAAGGGACTGAGTACTGAGTCTCTCACCTTCAAGGGGGAAAAAAGGCTGGATTTACCAGAATTCTCAGAAGAAAGCCATACCCACACAAAGGTCTTGTTGGCTTTCTCCTGATTGTCAGGCTAGACTCAACCCCTACATTCTTAATCCTCAAATTGGCACCAGATTAGGTAACTACCACAATGAACTCTTCATTACCCTCCATGTTATTTTGTGTGCACATAGCTCTACTGGATGGCTGTTTAATTTCCTCCCTATGAACAACGTCTTCTTTGATGCTCAACTCGATTTTATATTCTAAAACAACATATTTCATGATTTCAACCAATTTAAATGAGGAATTGTCCTTAAAAAACATAATTTATCAATTTGTTTTAAGGTATTTTGCTTTATTATAGATATAGAGGCCCAAGCCAATCAAATGGTGAATTAACTTTTGGGAAGGTTTTTTGTTTTTTTGGTGGAGGAAGGTCTTTATGGAGAGGAATTTTGACAGAGTATTTGCTTTTTTTCTTGATTTCTTTATCAGACATATATGAAAAATTGTGATTCATTTTTTTCTGGTCAAATATCTGTAAACATTTGTGAATATTTTATAATGAACCAAATATTAATCCTTGACCTGGGCTGTGTGATTTTTAATTTGTACATTTTCCATATCATGCAAATAGATGTCCTTTCCAATATTTGTCTCATTTTGCATAATTTTCTTTTGATGAGAATAGGAAACAGTTTTAGGAAAATTATGAAAATTTAAATATTTGGTTTAAATCAGTATGAAACAAACATAACCGTTGAATCCAAATATGATCCAAATATATACCACTTGTAATTTATTTTTATCAAAGGTGATTTAGTTTTTATACCAATATTTTGCATCTTAGTATATGCATAGGAAGTCAAACAATGAATAGGAAGATTGAAGTATTGATACCTTTGCATTGTGGTATTGTTGAAATATGTTGCATGTATCATGAGTTTTCTGGAGAACAAATAAATCTTTTTTGGAAGAAGTATAGCTGGAATGCTCCAAAGAAGTTAATATGGTGAGACTTCATTGGACCTATTTTTGACATATGGTCAGGAGGTATCAGTTCTCAGAGATGGATATCACGTACAGGGGATGGCTTAATACACCATAGGTCCTCAAGGAAATGGGTTGGCATAATGGTAACCAAACTGGGTTCAAACCTAGCAAACATTATAAAGAATATGCAATTTTCCATCCTGTTGTTCACAGGATCCCTTTATGGCACCTAAAAGCTGCAGTAACAACATGTTTTTGTAGTGTTGGGAAGTATACACCAGCGTGTTCTCCTTTGGTAGTAAAGGAGTTAGTAAAGAAAAACACGCCATAACTGTGTTTAAATAGAACATGAATCTTTGATAATAATAAGATATTTTTTGAAGATGAATACTCAACAGTGTGTGCTTCAAACTTATCTGTTTGATTTGCTAATAACATTATCTTTCTATTGGAATGCTCTAAACAAGATAATTTTAAGCAAAAATATCACGTTAGCTATTTCTTGTCTATGTTTAAGTGGCTCAGCAATCAATCATTTTTAAATGTAGCTTTTCATAGTAATTGATTTTGTCAACAGTGTACTATAGACTAACACAGTAGTATTCTTTTAAAATAATATTTTAGAGTCAATTTTATTTCCTTCTGTTTTGATCACATAATATAAGCCACTTTTGATAGTTTAACAGTAAATTACAAAGGCTTTTCTAGGCCAAGTGACAGCGAACTAATTAAATTATAATACAAAGGATTTATACAAAACCTTAAGAGTGCTTATTTGTAGTGAATATTTTTGAAATCTTCTAGAGATTAGATTCAAATAGATTTTATGCAGGATGGTAGACAAAGCTAACAATCTCAAGGAAACTGTAACATAATAGTGTTCAAATGAACTAGAGTATTGTGGCAAATATAATTAAAATGCTTACGAGTCTAGCCTCTGGCAAATGAATGTCTGCCAAATAGAATGGAGCCATAAAAGGAAGGAAATTGTGTCATGGAGATAAACTCAGCTGTTTTGAGTCAGATATAAAGCATACATCAAAATATCATTTTTCTTTGTTTAATATAATTCCTTGTTGAATATAAAATTATAGATCAAAGATGTCAATATCATGTTGCATTGCCTCACTAATCTTATTCTCCAATGCTTATATTGCCTAAAATCTAACTGAATATAGAAAATAGTCATAGTTTAGCCAGGTACTGGTTAATTTTATAATTTTAAAAGATAGCTAAGTAAAATCAGTAAAGATGCTTAATACTTATTTCTAATAAGCACTTCAGGTTGCATCACTATTTTGTTCAAACTTTAAAATTCTTATTTCCGAGCAGTGATGCCCCCCTAAAAAAAAAATCTTATTTCCAACAGTCAGCTACATTTGTATAGGCAATGTGATTTAAAGTAGAAATTTTCCTAATGGTATCTGGTTTGGGTTGAAGATAACCATTACATAAAAACTAAAGGAATAATTGACCAAGATGAGATGACCATAATAAACATCTGAACACCTAATGAAATACCCTCAAAGTACATTAATGAAATTGTTAAGAGTAAAGAGAGAAATTGATAATACTATAATAATAAGAGTAAACTTTCCTATACCACTCTGTAAGGAAGGACTGAGCAACAGGTAAGAAACCAACAAAAAGATACCAGAGAACCAACTAACACAATTATTCAACTGGAACTACATATAAGACACTTCAGCGAAAAAAGGTATACAAGATATACAATTTTCCCATAGCACATGGAGTCTTTTCCAGAATAGATCATAGGTTAGATGACAACAAAAAATCCTTTGAAATTTAAACACATTGAGATATTACAAAACATCCTCTCAGATCACACTATAAAATTGGATATCCACAATAGGAAAATCAAGGGGAAATATCAAATACATTGAAATTCAGCAGCACATAGTTTTAAAACTATTGGGTTTCAAAACTATTGGAAGATATAGGGAATGGAACCTTAATAAGAATAGAAATACAATATACCAAACATTGAGGGCACAGCTAAAACAGAACTTAGAGGAGAAGTTATAGCAGTCTGCACACATATCACAATGCAAAAAGAACCGAAATTAGCAGATTAACCAAATATCTCCAAGAACTGGAACAAGAGCAACAAAATAACACTTCTGATACCACAACCTACAACAACTACGCAGCCAACCCCAGTTCTGACACCTCAAAGGTTGACTTGTTTCTGCATATTTGACCTTTGATCCCCCCTCAATTTTTCCTTGTTGACCCTAGGTTTCAAGATACAGAACATATGCTTTCTGCTCCTCTTTGCTGTGCTCACCCACCCATAAAACATCAGCATGTTTGAATATAGTCTGAACTAACCCAAGATGGAGGACATGCATACAGACTCTATTTAAAGTGATTTATGCTGCAATAAATATTTAGGCCTGTGGCAGTCATGTGCTTATGTTAACTTCATGATTGAGATGTAGGGGTGGAGTCTAGCCTGTTAATCTGGAGATAGCCATTGAGTAGCCAATGAGGCCTGCGTGTGGGCATGGGTTTCTCCTGAGACTTCTGGGAAATCTCATGGTAGTTCCCTGGTGGATATGAGAAGCCAACTCCCCAGTGGTTAGGAGTTAGTCTCAGAGATGATGAATTATGGAAAAGACAAGATGGCAGTGTCCAGGGAGCTGGAGGAGCCATAGGAGAAGCCACACGGCCTTAGCTCGATGGAACCAGACTGGAGAAGTCACATGGAGACCCCTGCCAGTGCTGAGTTGCTTCTACCACCACTGGATGCTGTTGATGGCCTTTGAGCCTGGGAAGCAAGGAGCCATGGGGAGATCCCTACCAGCTCCAGGACTCTGCACTCACTGGCCTGTGACTTTGTGAGTCGGAAGAAGACTTTATAGATTGATAGCAGTGCTAATATCGGACTTAAGACTTTGAACTGTACTGGCCTGGGATGCTTTGTCAATGTTCAATTCCTCTTGAATATAAACCCTACCCTTATACCTATATGCATGTCTATGAATTTTGTTTCTCTAGTTTACCTGGACTAACACAAGGCCAATGATAAATTTGAACATTGCAAATTATAAGAACTTGGAACTTTAAGTATCACTTTACCCTTATTGATAACTTAATAGTAGGCAGTTCTATTTTCTTACCTTAAAAAGAAGTTAGAATAAATGTTTCTGGACAATAAATAGGAATCCAGGTTGGTGTTATGGGTTATGAATTTGACTGCTATGAAGTATTACATTTTCAGTACTCTAAATTGCCCTCTCACATTCCATACATGTGCCTTTTCAATTTTCTTTTTCTTTTCCACTCTTATGAAGCTGTGTTTTGGCTTTACAGTATCAAACTTGCACTCTCTATTTTGCACTGCCTTCCATACCACAAAAAAAAATACTCACTTTCATCTATGCAATTCTAACTCACAGCGACCCTGTGGGACAGAGGAGAATTTTGAATTTATAAAGATTTAAATATTTTAAACACTGCAGCATGTCTGGTACATAGGTTTAAAGACTTATGATTAACACCTTAAGGTTTGACCAGGTAGCCGCCATAGGTGCATATACATATTCCTTTGGAAGTCCCATGATACCTAATTCTTTTTCTAATATTTCTTTCCATGTCTGCCTCATTTTGTAATTTGTTTTGATACATGAGTTTGTTGTGCCAACTAGACCAATAGGAACATGTGGGCGGAGTTTAATCAGGTCACAACTTCATTGGAGGGAAATGGTTTTCCAAGGCCTGCCACCATCTATCTTCCACCATAGTGATTGTACCAGGGTGTTTCTACCTAAGCTAGTTCGTTGCCTCAACTATGGACTGCACTACCTGTGGGCCAAGCCAACCATGGATCATATTGCTAGAGCTTGAGGCTCCTTTGGACCTGCTTCACCACACTGCTGGCACAGACATCCCTCTAGCTTGAAGCTGGTGGCTCCCATCACTGTGTTTCACTTGAGTTTGAGATCCCATCATGGCCTGCTTTGCTAAGCTCCTAAGCTGCTAACGGTTGCTGACCCACTCTATTGTCTGCTGCCTGCAGGCAGACCTGCCTGTATTTCCTGAGGGTGGTCTCTGCTTCCTTGACCTTGGACCAGCACTATATTAACTGTTCCACAAAAGTGAACTGCTCTGTACTGCTGTGTAGGCTGTTAGCTGGTATATTTCTTCTTTCCGTATAAACATATTCGTGGATCTCAATTTTCTTATATTTAAAACTAGTTTGTAAAATTAATGAATTACTGTAATGGTAGGTGAAAATAGAGTGAGATACTGTATGTAAGAGACTAGAGCTGATGCAGTCTATCTCATATAACTTTCCAAATCAGCACATCAAAAAACACCAGAAACAGGCCTGAAAAAGACAAGATACCAGGGGGAGGGTTGGGGGAGGGAGATTGGTAGACTATGTTCGAGCAGAGATAAATGAATCAAAAAACAGAAAAAGATTAGGAAAAATAAAAAAGGCAAGAAGGTGGCTGTTTGAAAGGAATAACAAAGTTGACAAACCATTGGAAAATTTAGCAAAAGAAAATTTGAGAAAATGTAAACATAAAGATTATTAAGTGAAATAAGGACATCAAAACAGATCTTGATAAAATTTAAAATATTTTTGAAATATAATGAAGAATGAAAACTGTCTCAAACAGCAGGTCTCAACCTTCCTAATGCTATGACCCTTTAATAAAGTTCCTCATGTTGTGGTTATCCCCCAATCATAAAATTATTTTCATGGCTACTTCATAACTGTAATTTTGCTACTATTATGAATCAGGCATCCACTGTGAAAACATCATTAGACTCCCAGCAGAGTCGCAATCCACAGGTTGAGAAGCACTGGTCTAAAACAATATTATCTACCTAAAGCAACATAGACTGATGTTAAAAAAAAAAAAACTGAACAGACTCAGTATAAGAAGAAACTGGTCTGTTTATTAAATAAACTCCCAACCAAAAGAAAATCTGGTGTTAGATCACTTCACATGGAAATTCTGCCAAACATTCTGAGATGATCTGATCACAAGTCTCCTCAAACTATTCCAAAATACAGAAAAGTCTGAGAGCTACTCTCATGGTCAGATTTTATGTCAATTTGATGTACCTGTGCAAAAGTTTGGGTGGAATTCAACCTTTCAATCAGGAAAACAGCTTAATGATGCCTCCTTAATAATGCCTCCTAGCTATGGGATCTTTAAAAAGAAGCTATGGAACACACCTTTTTCTTTCTTGTCCGTCATCACCTTCCTGCTTGCCCGGCTTCTGTGGCAGCCTCTGGTCATCGACCTTGGGAGTTTCAGTGCTCAGTCCTGTTCTTGTAAGACTTGGAGTTTCATAAAATGGGATTCATAGTCTTACATGGGTTTCAGAACTTTGACTAAACTTGAGCAGCAGCAACATGTAGAGCAAATCTATATGGCAAATGGGAATGTTTTCTTTACAGAAATAGCACTACCTCCAGGGCCCTTTCTAAAGTAACACAAGTTACTTCCCCCACAAATATGCCAATTTCTAAATTACAAAAAATTCACATTATTTACACTGTGCAGCTTAATCCCAAATCAAATTCACCTTATCATTTAAGTAATATGAACATAATTTTTCACCTGACTTGAAATGGTGTTAGTTCAATTCTTCCTCTTTGATTTCTGCCTTTGATTATGGTATTATCACACATTTCCTCAAGGCATATCTTCCCTTTTAATACCAAGTCTTAAATGTAAAATATTAGTTATTGTTCAACATCATGTAACCAAGAAGACCTGGCATCCACTTATTAAACTGTCAGAACATTAAAGGTGAGCAAATCATAAAAAGCATTATAGTGTATAAAGCCATAGTCACAGTCAATTTTATTCAGAAAGGGTTTTATGAAGTACATGGAGAGAACTAGAAGATTAAAAGTAAAAGTAGAAATTTATTGTGTTCAGATATTTTAAAAGATGCTGTAAAAAGTAACTATATCCCTGTCCTACAAAATTAGTATTGATTCAAATTTTCTTTTGTACTGATTCAAATTTTCTTTTTCTTTTGTATTTAAGGAAATATTTCTAACTATTATAATCCCTTGTTGAGTAACTCTCTATAAGAAAACCACCATCTACTGCCCAATTTTAATTCCCAACAAACACAGATATCTACACATGCAAACTTTTATTTTCCTTTTCCTTTTTTGCATCACATGAATTTAAAGAAGAGCATGTTTTTAACTTAAAAGTACTATAATGCTGTTTTCATTTTCTATGTGACAATATAATCACACCATATCATCATTAATGGCATTATTTTCTTACTGTATAAATAAAAGCTTTTTACATATTCCCACATACTACAGGAATAAAGATGAATTTGCATATTAATATGGTATGTTGAATCAAATATCATAATGTACTCTTCACTTTTTCTTTTAAACAATGCAAATAAATGGACAGAGCAGATGACAGGGAAATTTTCAATGTATTTGTAACATTATAAAAGAATAGTGTCAGTTGAAAGGCTATTCAAAACAAATACCATGTTACTGAGAAATTAAACTGATGAAGTTCAGAAAATAAATAACAATTATTATAAACTGCATATCCATAATTCTTAAAAAAATATCTTGTTACATCTGAGAATTCCTACTCCATTATTTTTTTGTCTTCTGGTAACAGAAACTTTATTTCTACATTTGTAGCAGAAATGCCTCATTCTAAAGAAAAAAATGATACCTTTGGAAAGAATGAATTTGGGTCTAAAATATCACAAATCACATAAAATGCCCCTACCACTTTCCCTAAAGAATTATAATTTGCACATAGTCCCTTTCCAGGGACTTACCTGGATACAACTGCCACGAGTTTTGTCTTGTGAGTATATATATATATATGTGTGTGTATATGTAGATTATATTATACATATTAGAAGTAAACATTTGAAAAAGATCTAGTGCTCTCAATTTTACTCAGAGACCTTTGTGTAGACATCGGCCGTGTTGCTGTGAAGTGCCATTGAGTTGCCTCCAGCCCATACTGATCCCTACACGAAAGAAGAGTCACCGCCGGCTTAAGCCCCATCCTCACAACTATTCCAACACTTGAGCCGATTGTCAAACTCGCGACACCAATCGACCTCTTTTACAGTCTTCTCTTTTCCACTGACATTCTTTACTAAACATGATGTTCTTTGCAGGGGTTGATTGTTCCTGGTAATATGTCCAAAGTTCATGTGGGAGAAGCCGCACCACCCTTACTCCAAAGAGCATTTCAGCTATATTTCATTCATTGGTCTCCTTTATTCAATATACATCTTTCACATGCATAAGAAATGCTTGAAAATATGACTTGGGTGAGGCAAAACTTAGTCTTCAAACTGATGATCCATGCTAATTATTAAGTCTTACTACCCCTCTTAAATTGCATGGTCCCATTATTTTTATAAACTTTTCAGTCTACGCAGATGACCATTTCTTACTATCTTCACTTTATCCTCTCCCCACCCCCACATTCACTATTTATTCAACAATCTCCCATTTCCTTCATTTCCCTCATTTTAACTCATTTTAGATATCTCAATTAGAACATGAAAAAAAATAACTATTCCTACACAACCCAGCAGTCTGTCTCTCACTAACAGCTTCACTACATTGTCATAGAAGCAGCAGTCAAATACAATACACCCCGCAATTTAAGAAAAACAAACTCGAGCAACCTAAAATCACAGAAACCCAAAGTACTCTTGAAAAGATATCCTGGAGCTAACAGAAGTAGAATTAAGAAGAATAGCGTTTAGATCCCTTCAAGAAATGTGAAGAACACTCATGAGAACAACAAAAAAATCTGAAAAAAAAAATCTTGCACCAAAACAATTACTTCTTAATTGTGATCTCAAAAATTCCTTGGATATTTTCAGCAAGTGTAAAAGCATTATAGCTATATTTTATCAGACCATTAGAGTTGGTCACTGAAGTTGGGAGTTTCAACTCATTTTGATTAATCTGTCTTCAGAGATGTCTGGTGACTTCTACAATAAGTTTTAGTCTTATCTCTGCCTTAAAAAATGTTAGCTAACTGATCACCTAAATTAATTCTTATTATCTTTCCATCAGCAGCAATGAGGGTCTATAGGTCAGAATATGTATTGCTTGCACTTCTTCTACAGATATTAACTTTCTATAGCTTTCTCAATATAGAATAACTTGATTAATGATGCCTGTCATCATCTTATCCTATAAATTTATCTTAATAATGGGATGCTATTTGACAGATTTCTCGCACACCAAGAACTTTTTAATCCATATGTTAAATTATTTGTGTTGCTATCATTAGATAGTAATTCTATTAAGCTATTATTTAACATATAATACTTAAATTATAGTATAGTTTAAATTTTAGTACTTAACGTACAGGTAAAATTTATGTTATTCCATCATTTTCTTATTAACAATAACTTAATTTTCATGTATTAACTATTGATTGAATGTTGTGATAGTTAGCTTTTACATTAACTTGTGTGGGCTACAATTGCCAGCAGTTCGGTAATAAGCCCTTCCTTCTTAAAGGTTCAGGTCACAGTCTGGTGATATTTGCTTGAAAATGTGACTTATTTCATATATGTAAATATGTAATTTGGAAAGCTGGATGTGGCAGTCACCTAATCTGGTATCAATTTGAGGATTAAGAGTATAGGAGTGGAGTCTAGCTTGTCAATCTGGAGAGAGTCAATGGGGCCAATGTGTGGGCTTGGCCTTCTCCTCTGAGAATTCTGGGAAATGTGGTAATTCCTTCTTGGAGGCAGGAGACACTGGCTCTCTCAGTTCACTTCCTTGGAGAATTTCTACGGACAAGACTCATTGCCTGAGAGACTTGACTGACAAGGCTGGCTCCCTGTGAGACATCCTTAAGGAGAAGCTACAGAGACCTACCCTGATGTAGCAAGAAACCGGACCTAGAGAAGTCACAGGGAGACTCTTGCCAGCGCTGAGATGTTTTCAACAGTACTGGATCCAAAGCTTTCTACACACTGGCTTGTGATCGTCCTGCATTTGGCGTCATTGCACCATGAGTCTGAAGTGCTTCATGAGTCTGAAGGACTTTGCAGATTGCTGTCAGACATATGAGCTCCTAATAGACTTATGGACTTGAACTGGACTGGGATGTTTTCTTAATGTATAATTATCCTTTATAACTGTCTCTTATAAACATATGCATCCTTATGAATTTATTTCTCTTGTCAACCCAGAATAACAGATTGAATCTTCCTTTTATTTTTCTTCCTGTTGGTCCTGATCTTGGTTTGGTTCTGTGGGACTGAAGCAAGCAGCCAACCATGTGGCCTGCCACACTGCCAGCTTTGCATACACTCAACTCTGTCTTCACCAGCCTGCAGTCATCTGGGTGCCTGCTTCATTGTTCTGCTTCCTAGTTCTTTGGCTGGCAGTTCCCTAAGTTAACCAGCCAAGCATCTGACTCATGAACTTGAGCTGTACTGGGATTTTCTGGTCGGCAGCTGTGTGAGTCCTTTTGCCAGAACCATGAATTGATACAAATACCCTCATTACACATGTATGAGTGTCACTGGTTTTGCTTTTCTCTAGAAAATCCAGCCTAACACAAGTGTAAAAAGCACAAACTTTTGTAGTTCTTAATCTCAAACATTTCATTAAACTGGTGATTTCCAGATATATGGATGGGGGAATGAAAAGGAAAATAAATAGAATGCCAATGAAGAGGTATATCTGAAACAAATTTTGGATATTATACATAATTGTATATATCTCTAAGGAATCATCTATAGTATATTTTTAATAGGAAACACTTAAAGTTATTACAGAATAGCTCTTCTTTCATTACAATATTGATGTAATTGATTATACATATGTTAAGTCTGTTTTCAAAAAAAGTAATTTGACTAGAAAAGAAGGAAACATATGTTAGGTTTCATGATTTCATCTTCATGCTCCATCGGGGACACGCATTTAGATTTTCTTTTGACTTATACATAATCAAGGACTATACTTTGATAAATGTAATTCATTTGGGAGAAATGCCACAAATATATGTTTATAAGATATTTACATAAGCTAGTAAAAACCATATCATTAAAATTTAGTTCCAGTGAACTTAAGGAGAGAAGCTGCTGAGCATCTCATTGTGGGAAGCACACTATAAGAAGATTATTTGGTTTAATGGTTAAAAATTATGGGAATAATTATTGAAGAATAAAATAATTTTGTGATAAACATTTGGAAATTTTGAGAAATATTTGATTTGGGAAGGAGAAGAACTTTAAATAAGCAAACTTGAGCATAGAAATGTATGTAAACAGAAGAAGCAAAGATCAATGAGAAATATTATGTTACAAAAATTTTAGAGTTCCCAGGTTAGACATTCATTTCTAAATACCCAACATACCTTGATGAAAGTTATTATTTTTTTCTTGGGCATCACTGCCCTGTAGTGAAAGTGGAGGGCCCAGCATTGCTCCTGGAGAGCTGCTGCTGCATTTGAACTGCCAAGCCAATGGGCTGCACTTCTGCACTCAACCACCATGCCACCGGGGCTTGGCCCAAAAGTTATTATTTCCTTAGCCTTGTTACCTCAAAAATAACATTCACCATTTACATTCAAACTTTTTGTTTTATTGTGAAATTTAGTATTATTTTATGTTGAATGCTAAATGAAAGGCTAACACATAATAATGATTATAATACTACTGATAAAATTATCTACATGCTTTCTATAGATAGACATTATTTCATGTAACTCTAGGAAAAGTCCACAAAGTAGCTATAGTTTTATTTAACATAAGTAGGAGTAGGTATATCTACTAGCATAAGTACAATATATCTTTTAATTTTTGCCCATCGATGTATCCTAGTCCCTACATGAGTGCATAATTAGCCAGAACTTGGTAATTTTCTTTTTTTTAAATGCAGTGAATAAATGAGATGATAAAAGTACACAGTGTGGGCTGAGCTCCGCTGGTGTAGTGGTTGTGCACAGGACTGCGGCCCACTGGGTTAGAGGTTCAATTCCAGCAGTGGCTCCACAGGAGCAAAGGCTGGGCCTCCTGCTCCCACCACCAGAGGGCAGTGATGCCCCCCAAAACAAACAAACAAACGAAAACCTGTGCAGCATGATTCCACATATCCATTCTTAAAACTAGCATATTGTTGATTTTAATAAGAAGGGCAGTTATCCCAATTGTTTTGAGGTAATAATGCCTATGAATTAGAAACTTTTCACATCTAAACTATTGTGAATACTTACTTTATTTATTTATTTATTTGCCGCTTTGAGGTTTTTATGTATATTTGTTCAGTAAGAATTTAATGATGACTAAGTGTTAAGAAATCCTGGTGGATTCATGGGTATAATAGTTAGATTTATTTTCCCAAATAGGCCAATAGTACATGTCAGTGGAGCTTGATCAGGTCACAACTTGATTGGAGGATAGCTTGATTATTGGAAATAAAGAGCACAGGCATTCATCTCTCTCTCTTGCTCTCTTGGGATTAAACTAGTGTGCCACTGCTGTAGCTAGTTCTCTGCGTCTGCCTTGTGTTACACTACCTGTGGGCCAAGCCAACACATGGATTATGTTGCTAGAGCTGGAGTCTCCTTCAAGACCTGCTTGTGGGTACATCACCGGAGTTTGTGGCGGTGGCTTCTGTTCCATTGCTCTGCATCTCTTGAGTTTGAGATTACACTGGGCCTGCTTTACTAGGCTCCTGTGCTACTAACTGTTACTGGTCTACTCTGCTGTCTGATGCCTGAGGGAAGACTCTGTTTCCTTGACCTTAGACTGGGCAGCCCACATGAGCTGAAGGACTTCCAGTATATTAAATATTTCACAAAAAGTGAGAAGAACTGAGCCTTCTGTACCATTGTGTGAATTATCTGTTATTCTCTCTCTCTCTCTCTCTTTCTATCTTTGTATATATCCTAACACAGTGGGTTATGAGTTAGGGTGCTAATCACAAGGTTAACAGATCAAAGCCTTCAAACATTATAGGATAAAATGAAACATTCTGCTCCTGTAATGATTTACAGGCTGCGCAGCAAGGGGAGCAGATTGATGAAACCCCCATGGAAAACCAAGAAAATAGAGCTGGGAGACAGAGGGTGACACCTCATCAGACTCCAATGGAGAGCACTCATAAAGGCTAATAGACCTCAAACTCTGTAGGTTTTTTCCAATATTGTCAGTGCCTTTCTTGATGTCATTGTTAATTTCTTCCTTTTTTCTGCTGTTGCTGCTATTGTTTGGTTTTGACTTTCTTAGTTGTTTTATTTGGCTTTGCTTGGATCTTTTACTTCTTAATGTATATGCATGTCTAATTAGATAAGATAGATGGAATGAATAATTCAGAGATGAAAAGTATGGGGCCGATGTTTCTGAGGGGATACAGGAGAAGGAGAGGTAGGAATAAGGAGTGGGGGGGGATCAATCTAGGGACAAGGAAACAATAAGTGAACTGAAATCAATGGAAGGAAGGTCATAAGATGCCTAGTGAGGCTCAGTCAAGGGCAATGTAGCAGGAAGGAATTGCTAAATCCAAATGAAGGCCGAACATGATGGTGGGACAAGAGGGAGGTAAAAAGGAAATAGAGGAAAGAACCAGGAGGCAAGGGATATTTATAGAGCCCTACTAACAGGGATGTACATATGTTAATATATATGCGTATATGGAATAGAATTATGTACTCATATCTATATGTTAACAATTAAGATTGCAGATGGACATTGTGCCTCAATCCAAGTACTCCCTTAACATAAGAACATTTCATTCTAATAATCTGGCATTCTGTGATGCTCACTTTCTCAACACAATCATTGAAGACAAAATGGGTGCATGAGAAAATGTGGTGAAGAAACCTGATGGTGCCCAGCTATCAAAAAATATTGCTTCTGGGGTCTTAAAAGCTTGAAGATAAACAACTTGCCATCTAGTTCAGAAGCAGCAAAGCCCACATGGAAGATGCACACCAGTCTGCATGATCATGAGGTGTAAATAGGATCAGGTATCATGTATCTCAAACCTAGAATAAAACCATATCCAAGGTGAACCAGGGGGACATATGGAGTGCAGACCCAATGCCCATCTGTAGACAATTGGATATCCCCTTATAGAGAAGAGAGCTGAGTTAGGCAGGGTGCAGTATAGCATCGATGAAACACACAACATTCCTCTAGCACTTTGGTGCTTCCTTCACCTCATTACCACCCCACCTCAATTCTACCTTAACTCTGGATAAGACCAGAACATGCACACTGCTACATAAAAGAGCATGAAACCCTAGGAATCCAGGATAGATAAAAAACCTCAGGGTTAACAAGGAGAGTAGAGGTACCAGAGGATTAGGGGAAGGTGGGTGGAGAAATGGGGAGCCAATCACAAGGATCAAACTAGAACCCCCACCCAGGGCGAGGAATAATGGAGAAGTGTGTGAGGGGTGATGAAGGACAGTGTAAGATATGGAAAAAATAATCTATAACATAGCAAGGGCTCATGAGGGCAGGAGAGCAGGAAAGGGAGGGAGGGGGAAGAAATGGGGAGCTGATATCAGGGGCTCAAGTGGAAAGAGAATGCTTTGAAAATGATGATGGCAGCATATGTGCAAAATTTGCATAACACAGTGGGAGAATGTATGGATTGTGATAAGAGCTATAAAGGCACCCAAATAAAATTATTTTAGAAAATGACATATCCTGAAACCCCCAGTAGCAGTTCTTCTATGTTCTTTAAGATCACTATAATACAAAGCCAACTTGAAGGCACTGAGCTTCATTTGCATTTTATGCATGAAATAAGACACATTTGTGCCAGCATTGGCTATGAGTTGAAATGCTAACTACAAGCTTCAAAGTTTAAATCCCATGACAACTCTGTGAGGGAAAGATGATGCAGTCTGCTCTTGCATTGATCTAACATCTCAGAAACAGACAAGGACAATGCTAGTCTGTCTTATAAAGCTGCTTTGGGTTAAAATCAGCACTATGGAAGTGGGCTTGTTTATTTTTTCAAAAATCCCTGGTAAAACTGTAGCATATGGTTTGGCTACTAACCACAAGATTGAAAGTGCAAATCCAACTGACACTCTTTGAGGAAAGGATGAAATTGTATACGCATATGCAGTATTTATTTACTATGAATTGAGGGGACTCAATGGCAGGACAGTTTTATGGACCTGGAAATATAGTTGTGATGGTATAGTGGGCCACATGCATCAATGATGGTAATAAGCCAGCTTATACTTTATCCAGGAGAAAAATTAGAGCCTCAGAACCAGAGTTCATTGACTTAGTTACGTGTGTGTATGTGTCCCTGTGAGTTTGTATGTTTTAGTACTAAGAAATATGTCTTGAGGAAGTGGGATTGCATATTGTGATGTGTCTTCATTTCCTAGCTTGACATAGCAAATATCACAAACATGGTTACTTTGAAGAACAGAAATGTGCTGTCTCCCAGTTACTAAGGCCAGGAGTCTGAATCTACGGTGTCTGTGGGACCACGTTCTTTTGGTCTGCTGTAAGAGAGGAGCCACCTTCATTTCTTTCAGTCTCTGGTAGCCCCAAGGGGTCTCTGAGTCTTCCTAGACTTCTGTATCTTTCTATATATCTTCCTTTTGTATGACTCTTTTGGTCTTCTCTCCCCTTTTGAAAGACATTGTTCTGGGTGGATAAGGACCTTCCCTACTCAGATACGAGCCTGTCGATTTAACATAGTGTATTTTTAAAGAAAAATATCAAGCAAGGTCATGATTATAGGTCAAGGAATCAGATCTCCAGGATGCTACTTGGGGGGTACAGCGCAATCTGTAACAATGAACTTGCCTCCAAAATTACCAGAAAGATTTAAGAAAGAAAAGAGAGACAATGTAAAGATATAAGCATCTATATCTTTTAAAAGATAAAGATTAAAAAGAAATAGTATTCATTTAACCATCACTCTCTAACCCCTTTGTGGAAAACACTATAACAAAAAAATGAAAACAGCTTATTTGCATATTATTGACCATTTGTGCTTCAGGAATTCTGATGATATAGTTGATTACATAATGCATTGCTAATATAACAGCATTTCAAAATCAACAGCTGATCTTCTGGGAAAAGATGAGGCTTTTTGCCTGCATTAAGGATTTATAGTCTCATAAATTCACACAGCAAGTTCTACTATGTCCATGATATCGCTGTCAGTCAGAATTTATTCCATAGGACTGAGTTTATATTTTTATGATTATCGAATATTTGAGTTGTTTGGCCCAAATTAAGTTGTCTGAGTAAGTAAATGCATGTTGCTAGAAATGTTCACTTTTTAAGGAAAAAGGGACTGAAAGGGTTATGCTGTGAAAGTATTTTTGAACTAACATATTACATTTTTATTATTTAATAAAAATAAATAGTTATATAGTCTGGCATTCCATAATGCTCACCTTCCCGACACGATCACTGAAGACAAAGTGGAGCATAAGCAAATTTGGTGAAGAAAGCTGATTATGCCCAGCTATATAGCTTTTGAAGTCTGAAAAGTTTGAAGATAAACAAGTAGCTCAGAAGCAACAAAGTCCACATGGGAGAATCACAATATCCTGTGTGATCATGAGGTGTCAATGGGTTTGGGTATCAGGCATCAGAGACGCTGATTAAAACCATACCCAAAGTGACTTGGCGGGGGGATGTCGCATGGAGTGCAGACCCAATACCCATCTGTAGACAATTATACATCCTCTCACAGAGGGGTCACAAAGAAGAGATGAGCCAGTCAGGGTGCAGTATAGTATTGATGAAACACACAATTTTTCTCTAGCTCTTTGGTGCTTTCTTTCACCCCACTATCACCCCGCCTCAATTCTACCATACAAATTGGATTAGACTAGAGAATGCACACTGTTACAAATTAGAGCAGGAAGCACAGGGAATCCAGGATAGATAAACCCCGTAGGATAAACAGGAGAGTAGACATACCAGGAAGATTAAGGGAGGGTGAGTGGAGAAATGGGAAACCAAACATAAGGATCAAACTAAAACCCTCTCCCAGGGGGCAGAATAACGGAAAAAGCAGGTAAGGGGCGACGAAGAACAGATATGGAAAAAATAATCTATAACTTATCAAGGGTTTGTGAGGAAGGGAGGGCAGGGAAAGGAGAGGGAGGAAGAAATGGGAAGCTGTTATCAGGTGCTCAAGTGAGAAGAGAATTCTTTGAAAATGATGATGGTGGTATATATGCAAATGTTCTTGACACATTGGAGGAATGTATGGACTGTGATAACAGATATAAGAGCCCCCAATGAAAGTATTTTTTTAAATGAAAACTTTTACATTTCAACATATAGTAATCAAGTAGTTCAGAATACCTAGAATAAATAAAAGCAAATGTGTATTATTAGTCCCTATTGGAAATTGCCAGGGAGCTAACTTGTTACTCTGAAAATTTATAAATGGGAGAAGGAATTGTATTTACCTCTCTTCATTCCTTATCAAAATGTACAACAACATAAACAAATAATTAATGAAAGAAGATTATTTTAGAAGGCATTTCAAAGGAATGAAAAATTGGTAATTTCTCATGACATGAAATGTTAAGAAAATGTTATATAACAGTCCAGTATAAAGCAGTATTCTCAAACTTCTCACTCACATAGCATTGGCATGATTTTTGCTACACCTACAACCTACCTACAATTTGATTTGATTTGAACTTACTGAATTTTTAAAAACTAAATTTCATCTCAGTAAAAAGACAAAAGTGCTTATATTACAGGTGTCAGTATGTTTCTTTTAAGTTGTTGTTTACTCTTTAAGGATTAAGACACATTATAATCAGAAAAATAAATTCTGAGCCGATTAAATCAATATGGGGTTGTATACCAATATATTTATTGCTAAAAGAAACAAAAAAAGTGGATAAAGGAAAATCTACTGTTAATAACACTTGTGTTGTTTGAAAAAGTTTCTACAGGCAGATGTTGTTTGTTTAGGAAAAATATCACTGCACACTTACAACTCTTGTCTTTGAAGGTCACAGGGATAGTAAAAAAGGCAAATTTCTAGAACAGAGATGGAGTGACTGGAAGTTGCTTTTTTATTTAGTAGAAAAATAACTTTTTTTTGCTTTGAAATAAAGTGTAATGAATGAAGAACTTTACCTCATATTCAGTCCACTAAAGTAGCTTATATTTCTTTTTTAATAGTCAGAAAATGAAGACATGACCTGTCATCTGCTTGTAATACTTAATTTGTATTCAATTTTCTCTAGCAATGAGTTCAATTCTTTTGTGGGTAAAGCAAATAAACAAATAAACAAAAAAGCTTGTGTAAACTGAAATTGAATAGTTAGAAAAGAATGCCTATTTAATTACAAGTAAGATAGAAGTACAAAAATAAGTAATGATGACTTTAAATTATTTACCTAGGAAGAAGATACAAAGAAACAGTTATTCTCCATCTCTAATCCACCATTCCTTTCCCCTTTCCCTATTTCTGCAATCCCGAGAAGGCTGTGTGTGTGTGTGTGTGTGTTTGTGTGTGTGTGTGTGTGCTTCCAATCATCTCTCGGAATTTAAGAAAAAAACAAAACCTTGAGCCATCCAAAGTGTGACTTAAAAAAAAAATAAAAAGGAGCTCATTAGACTTGGTATTAATAGATACTAGCATAAAAATAGATGGCTATCTATATTTTAAAATTGTTTCCATCTTTGGAAATACAAAATTAAACCTGAAATTCTTTGATTATATATACTCCTGAGAGCAAACATGATGATGTAGCAGCAGCTTTCTTGAGGTTCTTTTCTCATATCAATATTTTAATTTATCTGCATGAAAAATAAGGTGAAAATATAGATATGATTATGTAAATATTCTGCTAAATTAAATATCAAGGCATATTTGAAGTGGGTAAGATAGGTGAAACTTTTCTTATTAATTTATGAATGCATTATGACTCAATGTAGCTTATATAATATTGTATTAGTAAAGGTTATCATATCTGTTCATAATATAAATTATATGAAATGAGAAGGCTGCAAAAACAACATTATCTTAAAATGAATTAGTGAATGCTCTGCAAAGAGCCCTGAGTGGTGCAAACAGTATGTAATCAGTGACTAGATGCGAGGTTAGTGGTTTGAGCCCACCTAGAAGCACCTTGGAAGGAAGTTTTGGCAATTTGCTTCAGAAAGGTTGGTCTTCAAAACCCTTGGTGGCACACAGAGTTCATGTCTGCACGTGCGGGGTTGCCATTAGTCAGAATGAACTCAATTAACAACAAGCAACCTCGAATGAAAAGGATAGTCTGAAAATTTCTACTTTAATTTTAGAGTTTATAGCAATTTTGTTTTGCAAAGCATTTTTTCAACTATTATAAGTAAGCCCTTTTATAATGCTTATTGTCTGTATATTTCCTTGGAGTAGTGAATATTTAGTATATGTCCCTGATAAATGCTCAGGCTCTTAAGAAATAACCATTCAAAAGACATTACTGCAATAGTTAAACCAAAATACATGATCTTTATTCATTAATGACTGTCAATTTGCAATAAAATTTGGTAAAAAAATAGATTTTTATTAATCAAACATATAATGAATGTAGAAGCCATTCATATATTAAGAAATACAAATTAGTGTTATACCTATTAAATTTCTATCCACATAAATGCTTTTTGTTTGTTTGTTTGTTTGTTTTTGGGGTGGCATCACTGCCCTCTGGTGGTCATGGGAGGTACCCAGCACTGCTACTGAGAGGCACCGCTGGATTTGAACCACCAAGCCCGTAGGCCGCAATCCCACAATCAACAACTTACGCCACCGGGGCTTAGCCCACATAAATGTTTATAGAAACCATGTGGTTGAAATGGAATAGAAATTTTTCAAAGAAAGACACATATTTCATAGCCTTACCCTGTATCTTAACTGACTCATCTCCTCCTTGTAACCCCTCTGCAAAAGGATGTCACCTCACCTATTGATGAGCTTTGGGTCCCCAATCTGTACTCCCCCTCATTAATAATAATATAATTTTAGCTCATTCATGCCTGACACCAGATCCCTTCACCACCTCATGATCACACAGGCTGGTGTGCTTCTTCCATGTGGGCTTTATTGCTTCTGAGCTGGATGGCCGCTTGTTTATTCAAGCCTTTAAGACCCCAGATGCTATATCTTTTGGTAGCCGGGCACCATCAGCTTTCTTCACCACATTTGCTTATGCACACATTTGTCCTCAGGGATCATATCAGGAAAGTTAGCATGCAATGTTGTGCTTTTTAGTTCTTTAAGCCTAATATCTCATCCCTTTGACACATCATGATTCCACAAGCTAGTGTGCTTCTTCCATGTGGGCTTTGTTGCTTCTGAGTTAGATGGCTGCCTGTTTACTTTCAAGCCTTTAAGTCCCCAGATGCTCCATCTTTTGATAGCAGGGCACCATCAGCTTTCTTCACCACCTTTATATGCAACCTTCCTCTAGATCCCATGCTGCCTCCCACCCACTATCATGACCCCAATTCTACCACATAAATCCAGCTAGACTAGGAGATGTACAGTGAAGTTGGAAACATGGGAAACTTAGTATAGATGATCCATCGAGACTAGTAATAGGAGTGGTAATACCAGGAGGGTGGAGGGATGGAGGAATAGAAAGGGAGAACCAACTTCAGGGATCTACACGTAGCCTCCTCTCTGGGACACAGACAACAGGGAAGTGAGTGTTGGGACACATTGTACAGTGTACAGGATGAAAAAAATAATTTGTGACTTACTAAGGGTTCAAGGGGAAGGTGGGGAGGAAGGGTAATATAGGGATCTGATAATGGGGGCCTGGAGAGAGAGAGAATGTTTTAAGAGTGATGATGACAATGGATGTGTAAAAATGGCCTGCATACAACTGATGTTGTTAGGGATTGTGATGGAAGTTGTATGGACCCCCAATAAAATGATTCATTTAAAAAAGGGGGGGAGGGGAAAGGGAAGGGCTTTTTTATTGTTGTTGTTGTTGTTGTTTTTTAAAGAGGAGCTTGTACCAAGGGCTCAAGTAGAAAATGTTTGGAAATGTATGTGACAACATGTGTGCAAATGTGCTTGATACAAATGATGCACTGAAAGTTGTAGTAGCTGTAAGAGCCCCCAATAAAACTAAAAAAAGAAAAGGAAAAGAAAGAGAAAGAGAAAAAAAATAATAATGGCAGCATATGTAAAATTTACTTGATACAATTTATGTATGGATTGTAATAAGAACTGTAAGAGCCCTCAATAAAATAATCAAAATAATAAAAAAAGAAAGGCACATAATCTAAGGAAATTATTAATCTTGCTCTTAAAATAGATAAATTTAATGACTTTGACAAATAGTATTTTATCATAGAATAATTTGAATTTCTTATCAACGTTGCATATCAGCAGTACAGTTATGCTATCTATCTCACACATGCTAAAGGGACTGAATTATTAATACAGCATCTAAGTAATTAGTAGAACTCTATCATATAGAAGTCTTTGAAAATGAAGAGTAAATATATTATCGAGTTAATAGAAATGCAAACAACTTCAGTGTATGTGTTACTATGTTCAGTATAAAAGATAACTAACTACATTTCTCAATGAGATTGCAAGATAGTGTATATATTTTTCTAATACTATGATTGAAAAAAAGTAGCAAAACCTCTCTATGGATTACAGTTCAATATAAACAAAATCAAAATCCTCATAATTGAACCAGTAGGTAACATCATGATTAACAGAGAAAAGGTTAAAATTGTCAAGAAGTCCATCTTGTTTGGAACTCTGGTCAATGATCATGAAAACAATAGTCAAGAGATCAAAAGATTTACTGCATTGGGTAAATTTGCTGCACACAACCTCTTCTAGTGTTGAAAACAGGATGTGACTTTGAGGACTAAGGTGCCAGGGTATTTTTCAACAGCCTGATGTATATGTGGAAGTTGAATTTTGAATAACGGAGACCAAAGAAGACTGGGTGCATTTGAATGATGGTGCTGGAAAAGAATATTGAAAGTACAATAGACTTTCCAAAAGAACAAACCAATTTGTCTTGAAAGAAGCACAGTCAGAATGACTCTTAGAGTGGGGGGATGGTGAGAGTTTGTCTCACAAATTTTGGTCTTGATGTCAGGAGAGATCAATCCTGGGAGAAAGACTTTATGCGTGGAAAAGCAGGAGAGCAGCAGAAAAAGGAGGGAACCTTCAACATGATGGATTGTCATTGACACAGTTGATATGTAGATGGACTCAAACATAAAAACAATTGTGAAGATGTCACAGGACTGTGCAGTGTTTCCTTCTGCAGATCGAGGGCTGCTATTAGTCAGAAACAACTCAGTGGGTTCTAGAAACAACAAGGTGAAAAACCAAACTGAATGCATTGCCATGCACTCTACCTCACTCATAGGGGCCTTGACACATAGGGTTTCTAAGGCTATACAACATTACGGGAGCAGTGGGCCTCAACTTGCTCTCTCAAGAGTGCTAGTAGTCTTTCAGATAGCAATTTAACACTTTCCCTATAGAGTTTCCTGGGTACTATAGTGAATAACATATTTTGTACACTTATTTATTAATTGTAAGTTGTAGCTAAATAAACTATAGAATCTTGCAAAGTGCTGATATCTAATATATTTGTGAACATTTGCATATTGATTTTAATCTATTTCAGTAGACCCTATGAACTTTTGTGTGTATAAGGGAGTTTCATGAAAAAAGTGAAATTAAAAGATAATAGAATTTTCCACTGAATTTTTGAAGCCCCTTCTCATCCAAAGGCTGAAAATAATAACAATGTTTTTACTTTTCCAATTTACATGTTACACTATTATCATTTTTTGACCCCCATTACAATTAATGACACCTCTCTATAAAAACAAAATAAAGCACACCAGTGATAATAATACATATCTCAATGGTTATCTACTATGAATGATGTTATCTGTAATTTTTTGTAAATACATGTTATCAGAAAAGAAACATTCCATTGGGCTTCCAGTTTGATAAAAAGTACATTTGAGACAATCAAGAACTTCACTGGATTGTGTGATAGGTATGTTTATTTTGCCAACCTGGCCAGTAAACACATGTGGGACTAATAAGGTGGCAGTTTACTTGAAGGGCCAAAAAAATAAATGACTCGGAGAGCCTCACCTTTCTGTCCCTTGTTCTCTGGTGATTGGACAAGTATATGGCTGCCTTAGCTGTTCCTCTGTCTCAAATTGTGAGCTAAACTATCTGTGGGACACCCAACATGTCACTAGATTTGGATGTTCCTTTGAGATCTGCTTTGCCACACTGCTCATGGCACACTGCTCATCACTCAACCCAGGGGTAGTCAGATCCTGACATCTGGCTGACTCTTGGTGATCTTCCCTGCTATTTGCTGCCTGTGACCAGACTGCCAGCATTGCTCTGCAGAACAGTCAGCGATCTGTTTCCTTAACTTGCATCCAGCAGCCCTCATGCATTGAAGGACTATCAGTATAGTAACTATCTCACGGAAGTGAGTTGAACTGAGCCCATTCTACTGCTGTGTTTATTTCTTCGTGTTGTATATATCTATCCAGATATATAATCATAAGCATCCTGGTTTTCTTTCTCTAGAGAACTTGGTCTAACACAGATTGTAATTTGAACTTTATATTGATCTAAGTACATGCGCTTTTCCCCCTTTATTCTTTAAAAAAATGAATTAGTTGGTTATACTAGCATCAGTCTGTTTTGACTACTGTGACTATGTATTAGGTTTTGAGGTCAGAAAGTGTGAGGCCTCCAGTGTTCTTCTTTAACAGTTTGCTTATCCTATATTTCTTCCTTTAAGTTAGTAATTAGATTTCCCCAAAATTTCTTTTTATAGAATGAAATAATTTGCCTTGGAATTACATGGTATATATAGGTTACTTGGGTAGTACTGACATTTTCTTAATATTAAACCTTCTTATGCAAGGACATTGCATTGCCTCTGATTTATCTGTGTAGTTTATGGTTTCCTGGAATACTGTTCTGTAGTTTTTTTGTACAGGTCTTTTATTTCTCTGGTTATATTTACTCCTGGCTGTTTCATCTTGTGTGAGGCTATTGTAGATGATATTTTCTTAAATAAATTGCTTTATTGGGGGCTCTTACAACTCTTATAACAATCCATGCATCAATTGTATTACACATTCGTACATATGCTGCCATCATCATTTTCAAAATATTTTTTTTCTGCTTGAGCCCTTGGTACAAGCTCCACTTTTTTCTCCCTTCCCACCCTTCAATCCTCAAGGACCCCTGATAAATTATTATTATTTTCATATCTTAAACCATCCATGTCTCCTTTCATCCCATTCCTTTTGTTTGTCCCCCTTGGCTGGGGTGTTTATACTCTGATCATTGTAGTGGATTCCCTATTTCTTCCCCTTCTTCCTCTCTGTTCCTTCTACCCTCCTGGCATTGCTAGTCCCAATACCTGAGGAGGTTGTTATTCATGAGGTGTATTTGTCCTGGATTCTGTATGTTGAAAGACCTTATCTGTACCACTGTACATACACTGGTCTAACCAGATTTGTAAAGTAGAACTGGGTTCATGGTAATGGTGGGGAGGATACATTAAAATCTAGAGAAAGGTTGTGTGTTCTTTTGGTGCTATGCAGCACTGGATAACTTGCCCTTTCCTTTCCTTTTTTGTGTTTCTGGGGATGTCTTTTTCAGAGCTCCCCTAATTAGGATACAGGAATAATAACTATTTTTTTATATTGTAATATATCTATTTTAATTTTTCCAATGATTTTATTGGGGGCTATTTCAGCTCTTAGAACATTTAATACATTATTTTAATCAACCATATCTGTGCACATATTGCCATCTTCATTTCCAAATATTTTCTACTTGAGCCCTTGGCATAAGCTTCCCCTTTCCCCTCCCTTTCTTAATAAATCATTTTATTAGGAGCTTATACAACTCCCATCGTGATCCATACATACATCAATTGTATGCAGTCCACATTTGCACACTTGTTGCCAAGCAGCCATCCAGCTCAGAAGCAACAAACCCACATGGACAAAGCCCACCAGCCTGGGCGACCATGAAGTGTCAAAGGGATTAATTATCAGGTTTCAAGAACTAATAATCATAACAGTATATGCTCACTTTCCTGATATGATCACTGATGACAAATATGTGCTTAAGTAAATATGGTGAAGAAAGCTGATAGTGCCCGCTATCATAAGATATAGTGTCTGGGTGTTAAAGGTTTGAAAGTAAATAAGTGTCCATCCATCTCAGAAGCAATGAAGGCCACATGGAAAAAGCAAACGAGCTGGTGAGACCATGAGGTGTCAAAGGGATCCGGTATGAGGCATCAACGAACTAAAAATTATATCATTATAAATGAGGGGGAGGCTGAGCCCCGGTGGCGTAGTGGTTGTGCGCGGGACTGCGGCCCACTGGGATGGAGGTTCAATTCCCGTTCACAGGAGCAAAGGCTGGGCCTCCTACTCCCACCACCAGGGAAGTGATGCCTAAAAAAGTAAATAAATAAATAAATAAATAAATAAATAAATAAATAAATAAATAAATGAGGGGGAGTGCAGAGTGGAGACTGAAAGTCCATCAATAGGTGAAGCATGCTCAACCTCGGTGGCATAGTGTTTGAGTGCGGGGCTGCGGCCCACTGGCTTGATGGCTCAAATCCAGCAGCAGCAAGACTGGGTAGCTCCCATGACCACCAGAGGGCAGAGATGCCCCCCCCCCAAAAAAAAGCGGAGCAACATCTTAGAGAGGGGTTGCAGCAAGGAGAAGAGCCAGTCAAGGTAGAGTGTAGTAACAATGAAATATCCAACTTTCCTCTGGTTTTAAAATGCTTCCTCCAACCCATTATAATGATCCCAATTCTACCAGACAAATCAAACTACATCAGGGGATTTAAACTGGAGTCGGAAACATGGAGAATTTAAGATAAATGATCACTCAGGGCTGGTGGTGGGGGTGGGGATATTGGGAGGTGGAGGGATGGTGGAATAGAATGGGGAACCAATATCAGGGACTAACATGTAATTTCCTCTCTGGGGCATGGACAATGGGGTAGTGAGTGAAGGGACACATTGGATAGTGTACAATATGAAAAAGTAATAACAATTTGTAAATTATTAAGGGCTCATGGGGGAAGGAATGAGGGGAGTGAAGCAAAATAAGGGGAGCTGGAACTGAGGCCCTAATGGGATGGAGAATGTTATGAGAGTGATGATAGACTGATAATAACTATTTTTATGTTAATCTAGTGTTCTGTCATGATCCCAAATATTTCCATGATTTTAACAATCATTTTGTCAAGACTATAGATTTTTCTATATGTAAAATCATAACATCTATGAATTGCGGGAGTTTCACTTGTTTGCTTCTATGATTCATTTGATTTCTTTTTCCATCTAATGGTTCTGGATGACTTTCACTACAAGGTTGAAGAAGAGTCATGATAGAAAATACCTCTTCAGATTCCTGTTCTCAGGGTAAATGCTTTCAACTTCTCATTTAGTAGGTGTTGGCCATTGCCTCTTTTATATGGCTTGGTTGTGTTTAAAATTGTTGAACAGGCATAGGATGTCTGCTGGGGTTTTATCTAGGGCAATGTAGCCAAGAGGAATTACTGAAACCTGAATGAATGCTGAACGTGATAGTGCAACAAAGGGTAAGTAAAAGGAAATAGAGAAAAGAACTAGGAAACAAAGGATACATGGAGAGATCGAAATACATGTATGTATATATGTAAATATATATATAAAAATAGAGAATCAATCTATGTACATATATTCATGTATCAAGTATTAAGGTAGTAGAAGGACATTGGACCTCTACTCAAGTACTCCCTCAAACCAAGAATACTTTGTTCTAATAACCTGACATTCTGTGATACTCACCTTTCTGATATGATCACTTAAGACAAAATGAGTGGCAAAGCAAAAGTAGTGAAGGAAGCTCATGGTGCCTGAATATCAAAAGTTACCATGCCTGGGGTCTTAAGGTCTTAAAAATATACAAATGGACATCTATCTGAGAAGTAACAAAATCCACATGGAAGAAGCACACTGGCCCATGTGATCATGAAGTATACGGGAACAGGTTTCAGGCATCAAAGACTCAGAACAAAAAATCATATCAATGTGAATGAGTGGTAGCGTGGAGGAAAGACCTCAGCACCATCTGTAGACAATTAGATATTCTCTTACAGAAGGGTCACAAGAAAGAGATTAGCTAGTCAGGGTGCAGTATAGCACCTATGAAACAGGTAACTTTTCTCTAGTTCCTTAATGTTTCACACAGCACCCTACTGTATGACCTCAATTCTACCTTACAAATCTGGCTAGACCATAGCATGTACATTGGTTCATATAAGAGCTTGCAACAAGGGGATTCAGGACAGATAAATCCTTAGGGACCAATAATGAGAGTAGTGATACCAGGAGGGAAAGGAGAAGGTGGGGGGGAAAGGGGAAACAGATCACAATGACCTACATATAGTCCCTTCAAAGGGGGATGAACAACAAAAAAGTGGGGGAAGGGAGACAGGAGTCGGTACAAGACATGACAAAAAAAGGAGGATAAATTACCAAGGGTTCTTGAGTGATGAAAAGTGGGGGAGGGGAGAAATGAGGAGCTGATCTCAAGGGCTCAAGTAGAAAGACAATATTTTGAAAATGATGAAAGCAGCATATATACAAATGTGCTTAGTACAATGGATGGATATATGGATTGTGAAAAATTGTAGACCTCCCAATAAAATTATTTTTTGAAGAATTATTTCTATTTTTATTTTGGTGAATATTTTTTATCAGAAAGTGGCATTGAGCACTGTTAAATGACTTTATGGGAATCAATTAATAATGGCTTTTTGGGGGATCAACTAATATGATCATGAGTTCTTATTTTTGTTTTATGTGATGAATTATGGAGATTTATTTCTATTGTTAAACCATACTTGTATACTTTCTGTGAGTTCCACTTGATCAGATATTTATAAAACTAAACATCAAGACAAATTTTGACATTTTTTGACTCAGGCCATGAAATCATTTAATATAACTTCCTAATCAAACTTGTAGAGTGACTATTTAATGATTTTGAACCATTTTTCACTCCAATATTTATATTCCTAAAATATCACATTTTTTTGGACCAGGCACCACTGTTCCCCATTTCAATATGCTTTATTACAATTCTGTTATTAAAGATCCTGAAATACTCTGTTGGATTTAAAGTTGAAAAGAGTTGAGGAAGGAGGAGGCAGATGATGCTACTTCAGTTCATGTACATTATAGTCATTGGACTTTGCATCAAAAACTTTGCTTTCAAGGGTTTCCAAAAATTGGCAACTGAAGAGCAACATGTATTTACCATTTCCATATTTCTTTGCTATGTATCATATGTATTTAGTTTCATAGGAATCATTTTGCCTTTGAGAATGAACATTATTGAATTTTTTTTTCATGTTAAATCCTACTGAAGCAGTGTTCAATAACTTAAGTTTTTCACCTGCATAGATGAACACATCATGTAATTAGTTAACACATTGCAGACGGATCCAAGTCTTTAATGTGTTAACTTGCAGATGGGTTTTGGATCTTCACTACTTTCCCACCACTTCGCATTGATTTGGTTGCTTGATTTTTAACTTCTTGATTTTAAAATATCCAGTCTTTAATATGTTAATTAAGGTCACACTTAAATTGGAAACTCTAATCTAAGAACATTGATCTTTTCATTCAATACTTGCCCTAATTAAGCTCTCAGTGAAGATATAGGTGATATAGCAAAATGTGGTGAAGAAAGGATATGGTGCTTAGCTACCGGAAATAATTGTCACTTGGGTATTAAGGACTTGTCTTAAACAAGTAGCCAGTGAAATTCTAGCTAAGCACCCATGAAAAAAGCTAACCAGACTATAGAACAAAGTCGGGTTTACAGAATAGTAAAGTCCCAGATTGGAGGAGGGAATTGTATTAGAGTTTGCAGCAGACAACAGATAACAGTGAATGCCCAAATCCATTCACAGATGCAAGCCTCCATTGAATTCCCTTTGAATAGGGATGTTAACAGTTTTGTCTACACAGAGAGTATGCTGGTAATGGTGTAGCATAGATATAGTTATGATTATATTAACATGTTTCCCTTTTTGAGTAATTTTAACTTGTTCTAGTGTTCATAAACCCTTATTTTTTTCTGCTTTCTTTTGGAATGATCACTTTTTTTATTATTTTTATTTTTACTGTTAATTTTTGTTGTGATTTTTTTAGATGGATTCTAGTTGCTAGAGCAACTACTTCAATAGTTACGTAGGGTTATGAAATGGAACAATGGGGGTACAGGTAACATTAATGGATTCAAGAATGAACAGGATGTGCCAAATTGATGTGGTGTAACTACATCACTTTTTTATTGAATTTGAATCATTGAATTTTTTATGTGAACTATATGTCAATAGAGTGGCTACAGCTATTGTTGCTACAGTTACATTTGCTTTTTACCTTAAGTTTTAATTCACGAAAGCTAGAAACTTCTAAATTAATCTTAATGAAATCTTATTGTGTGCTTCTGTGCCATCACTAAGAGAAGAGAAAATAGTTCCAAAGAAGCAGAGTCTTTTTTAAAATCAGCATTTTTTAAGCTTTTTCATGATATACCTCTTTGCAATTGACAAAACACAAATAAAAATGGTGAAAAATTGTCCGGAGCCATCCAGCCCGGATATGCTTGACCTTGCTACAGTCACTAGTCTGAACTCTGTTACTGCTTGTTGCCTGAGCTTAGTAGTCTATTATCTTTATAACTGTAAACAGCCCTGCCCTTTGAAGCTTGACTTGCAGACTTGCTGACCTTCACTTGTCAGTAACTATATGCTAATCACCTAAGACTAGTAGTCTGTTATCTTTATAACTGTAAACAGCCCTGCCCTTTGAAGCTTGACTTGCAGACATACTGACCTTCACTTGTTAATATGCTATTATCTAGGCTAATAGATAAGGTATTTCTGCTTGTCTTGACTTGCAGCTTTGTGATTGGTTGCTATAAGTTGCCCGCTTCACTCCTGTACACCCTTATTAGCATACGGACATCTTTGAGGACTACAGCCCCTTTTGCGTGCCTTATTTGGCATTCGTCTAGGATTGGCCCCCTGTTGACTTTACCTTATTAGCATGAACTGTGACCTTTACTCCTGACCATTGGCTATATATACCCTGAGTTTTGCCCCAATAAATGAGGCTTGATCAGAATCCTGTCTTGTCTCCATTTCTCGAATCTTCTGTCCCTCCAATTCCCGCTCCTCCTTCCAGGACTTGCGAATTACAGACCTGCAGGCCGGGACAAAAAATGCCAATCACTACTTTATATAAGCAGTTGACAGGACATTTTACAAACTTATTTTTAGTTGAACTAGTGGCTACTTAGTAGGAACCTACTGTAAAACTTTTTAAAGTAATGCTAATTTAATATTTATACTTAGGCTCACTTATTATTAAGGAATTTTTGCATCAGAAGGCAGTTAGGTACATTTCATAATTATCTAGGATAATCAAGGCAATTCAATTAATCGTAATGCATTTAATATATGGAATGTGTAAACATTACTATGTATGTTAATTCTATGCACATTCAGAATTGACTAATCATATCAATGTTGTATTCTTACTTTTTATTTATCTAAATAAAATTGGGATTGTATCATTCTACATTATATAGTTATATATAATTATATCCAACTATAATTTCAGATGTTTATATTTTATAGTGGAATGGATATATATCATGAAAAAGAAAACTGAGAAAAAGTGGAATTCATTCATTTCATATATCTTTCCCAACCTCGATTAATTCTATTTTTAACTACTTGTTGCACAATATTCTGTCTTTTTTACTTTTAAAAAATTCCAAGAACATGTTCACAATAAATAGTATTCCAAACATAATGTCTTATCATTTGCCTTTATTTATTTTTTATGCATCCTATTCATTTCTGGCACTTTAAAATATAAGAATAACTTGGATCATTTTATTTCCTTATGCCTTAGTTTTTAATCAATACATGTACTGAGTTCCTAATTTGAGTTATGAACTAAGGTAGAAAGAGTGATGTTCAATATAGATCAAGGGGGTGAGAAAACCACTATTTACAATTTCAAATATGAGCAAAAAATTAAAAGTGGTGAAAGAATAAATCATATATTTGTTGGAAATAGAAGGAAATTTCAAAAAAGTTACAAATATTTCCATAATCCTGAGGTTCCAAAATTCAGTCATATCTAATAAGCAAGATTCCCATTAAAATTCAAGCATTGAACAAGACAAGAAAGGTTTTATTGAAAAGATGGTATCATCTAAACTGTTCAAGGACTATACTTTTTAATTTTTTGATCATGTTATTGGGGACTCACAGCTTTTATCACAATCACATATTCTTCCATTGTGTCAAGCACATTTGTACATTTGTTGCCATCATCATTCTCAAAAAGTTTGCTCACCACTTGAGTCCCTGATATCAGCTCCTCGTATATTTCTCTCCTTCCTCACCCCTTTCTCCCTTGGAAATTTATAAATTATTATTATTTTGTCATGTCTTACACTGACCAATGTTTCCCTTCACCCACTGTTCTGTTGTGTGCCTCTCAGGGAGGCGGTTATATGTATGATTAGTTTTTTCCTTTATCCTTCCCTCTACCCTCCTGGTCTTGCCATTCTCACCACTGGTCCTGAACAGTTCATCTCTTCTGAATTTCCTGTGTGTCCAGTTCTGATCTGTACCAGTGTACTTCCTGTAGCAGTGTTTACCCAGATTCTTTTGGTAGAATTGGGATCATGATGATGGGGATGGGGAAACATTTAAGAACTAGAGGAAAGTTGTATGTTTAATCTTTCCTACACTGCACCCTGACTGGCTCAACTCCCCATGACACTTCTGTTATGGGATGTCCAGTTGCCTCCAGATGGGCTTTGGGTCCCCACTCCCCCTAATTTGCAGTGATAAGATTTTTTGTTCCTTGATACCTGATACCAGCTCCTAGTGACACCTCATGATCACACAGGCTGGTGTGCTTCTAACCTTGTGGGCTATTTATCTTCTGAGCTAGATGGCTACTCCTGTATCTTCATGGATTTAAGACCTCAGATGACATATCTTTTTATAGCTGGGATCCATCAGCTTTCTTCGCCATATTTGCTTATGTACGCATTTTGCCTTCAGCAATCATGTCAAGATGGTGAGCATCACAGAACACAAAGTGTTCTTGTGTTAAGTGAGTTCTTGAGGCCCAATGTCAATCTACAAACTTAATTCTTGATAGATAGATAGATATGAACACATAGTTCTATTCCCTCATTATATAAAAATATTTACATATACACATGCCTGTGTTTAGGTCTCTATAAATGTCCTTTGCCTCCTGTTTTTTCCCTCTATTTCCTTTTTACTTCCCTCTTGTCCCACCATCATGTTTATCCTTCATTCGGGTCTAGTAATTCCTTACTACATTGTCCTTGATTGAGCCCTAGTATAGTCCTAGGCAAGCTATGACCTTCCTTCCATTATTTTTAGATCTCTTGCTGTTCCCTTTTCCCTAGGTCCCCCTTCCCTTCCTTTCTCCCAACTCCCTTCTCAAATATCCCCCTGTAATCATTGGTTTCATTTTTCCCATCTCTCAATTACTTATCCCACCTATCTCAATTAGATAGAAATGCAGATACTTTAATAAGTGCAAAATCCAAGCAAAGCAAAGTAAAACCATAAAGGAAATCAAAAGAACAAAATTGATAAAAACAGCAAAAGACAAACACAAAATAACAATCACAAGAAAAAAAGTCACTGGCAAAAATGTAAAAGCCTATAAATAGTTCAATGTCTGTTTGTTGATCTTTATTAGTGTTTTTCATTGGCGTCTGATGGGGTATCACACTTTCTTTTGTCCATTATCACACTGACTTGGTTTTTCATACATAGCCTGTATTATCTTTCTATTCCTATCTTCCTGAGTGTCTTAACAAGAATGGATTTTGTATGCAATCAAAAGCTTTTTTGCATTGAAAGATATTATCGTGTGGTTCTTATAATTTTTCCTGTCAATGTGGCAAATAATACAAACGATCTTTCATATGCTGAACCATCCTTGCATTCCTGGTATGAACCCCATTTAGTCATGGTGCAGTTTTTGATATGCTTTTGTATTCAATCAGTCAGTACTTTATTAAGGATTTTTCATACATGTCCATTAAGGATATTGGTCTGTAGTTCTCAATTCTTGTGGGATCCTTGCCTGCCTCAGGTGTCAGAGCTATACTAGCATCACAGAAAGTGTTTGGGAGCTTTCTTTCTTTTTCTATGTTCTGGAAGAGTTTTTTTAGGATTGGTGTCATTTCTTCTCTGAATTCTTGGTAAAATTCTCCTGTGAAGTCATCTGGCTCAAGAGATTTTTTTTTTAAATCCCTTGATAACTTTGTCTCTTTCTTCTATTGCTATTGGTCTGAGATTCTTAACATCCATCAAAGATAGTCTAGGGAGGGATTGCTTTCCCATAATTTGTTCACGTCTTCTAAGTTGTTGAATTTATTGGAGTACTATCCTTCGTAATGCTGGTTAGTTTTCCTTTAGATTTCATGGGGTCTGTTATAATGTCACCTGTTTCATCCCTCATCCTTGTTATTGAAATTTGTTCCTTCTATTATTTGGATAGATTTGCCAGCAGTCTGTTGATTCTGTTTACCATATTTTTCAGACCATAAGATGCACTCCCTCCCACCCCCCAAAGTGTGTGTGTGTGGGGGGGGGGGGGGAACGAGGTTGTGTTTCATGGTCTGAAAGTGTGGTAACCCAGAACATTTTAGTATACAGGTACTATTTGGTTCAGAATATCTTTTCCCTGTTTTTTTTTCCTCTCTAAAAACTGGGTGTGTCTTATAGTCAGGTACATCTTATGGTCTGAAAAATATGGTATCCTTTCAAAGAAGCAACTTTTAGCAGCATTGATTTTTTCCATAGTTTTTAAATTTTCCCTCTGCTCAATCTTAGTCCTGATTTTTATTGTTTCTTTTGTTTGGCTATTAGTAGGATTGTACTTTTGACTCTGCTCTATTTGCTGCAAATTTTGTGCCAGCATATCATAAATCTCTCTTCCCTTTTCTTGCCTGCTTGTATTGATATTAAACTTCATTGGTATCTGTCTTTGCTGTGTCTCATAGTTTTGGTACATTTTGTTCTTATTTGCAATTTCTAGAAATTTCCAAATTTCACCTCTGATCTGGGCCAGTACATACTCCTTTTGCAATAGTTATTCATCCTCCAATTGTTTGCTCTTGTTTTCATCATCTTCTTTTTATTTCCTGTCTTATGACCCAGTGGTCAGAGAAAGAGGTCTGTATGATATCAATATACTTAAATTTATGCAGATTTTCCTTATGTTCAGCATGTGGAATATCTTCAAATATGTGTCATGTTTGCTTGAAAATAATGTGAATTTTTTTGTATTTGGATGAAAAGATTTGTACATATCTATCAGGTCAAATTGTCTAATTGCAGTGTTTTTGTCTCTAGACTCCTTGTTATTTCTGCTCTGTGATCTATCTTTTTCAGAGGGAGATAAATTGAAGTCACCTAATATAATTCTTGAGACACTGACTTATTTTTTCATCTTGTGGAGCATTTGGTTGATGTATTCAGAGAGTTTCTTGTTCAGAGAATATATGTTTAAATTGCTTAGTGGTTCTTTGTCTATGGTTCTCTTGAACATTATATGGTGTCCCTCCTTTTCTCTTTTTATAGTTTGCTATTTGAGGCCAATTATATTTGAGATTAGGATTCCAACATCTGCTTTTTTTTTTGAATTGCTATTTGCTTGGTATGTATTTCTTCAGTCTTTGAGTCTCAGCCTTTTTTTTTTGTCTGTAGCTTTGAGATGTGTCTGTTATAGGCAGCAGATTGATGGATTATGTTTACCAAGAGAGTCTGATAGTCTCAGTCTTTAATACGTGAGATCAGTCCACTGATAGTCAGGGTAATTATCTTTATCTATAGACTCTGATATCATTTTGTGGTTTTCTGCCTCCTGTTCTTATCGATGTGTTGTGCATGTTTGTGTGTGTGTGCTTTATTCTTGACTTCTTTCCACCCTTAAGCCAACTCTATCTTGGGGATGATTTTCTCTTTGTTGCCCTCTGGGTGGGGTTGTTCTATGTGGTGGTCTCTTATTTGTGCTAGCTGAGTGCTGTTCTGCCCAAACTGGGTTGGGAAGGACCTTGTGTAGGCCTGGTTTCATCTAACATATTCTTTGATTGTTTCCTCTTCTGGGAAGACTTGTATTTTTCCAAATCATCCAAATCATCCAAATCTTGGATGATTTGGTTAGGCCAACTATTGTTGGACCTTTTTGATTTTTCTTTAATTTCTGAAATACATTACTCTATTCTCTTCTTCATAGTGTCCACTGATAGAGCTGAGCACATTCTTATTTGGGAACTTTTGTAGGTGGTTGCTTGTTTTCCCCTAGATGCTCTCATAATTTTCTTCTTTTCCTCAACTTTGCATGTTACCTCTTGGGAGCCAGTCTAACTGGTGTTCTGTCAGACTCCTGAATAGCTGCCTGGTTTTCACTCATTTTACTGGTGAAGTTTTCCTCCAAGAATTCTCTCATAATTATTGCAGATGACTTTTTATTGTGTGTGTTTCCTCTGGTAATCCAATTATTCTGATGTTTTTCCTCTTTGTAGCATCAGGCATAGTTCTAAGGTTTTCTTTAACTTCTCTGATGATCTTATTAGATTTCTGTTTGCATTTTTTTAAGTCTCCTTTGCTATCCTCTATGTCACTGGTGTGGTTCTCTGCCTGCTCCAGTCTATTGGTGAAATGAATGAGTCTGGTACTGGTTTGTGTTTATCTCATTTCTAAGATCTTGTGTTTCCTTTTGGTGTATGGGCTTTACCTTCTCTGTCATTTCATCCTTTTCTTGTATTGTTTCCCTCATATCCTGTATGATTCCTAATAGCATTCTGAAAATTTCTTTCTGTGGTTGATCAATATCTACTTCTTTTATACACTTCATTAGGTTCAGGACATTTTCTACCATTGCCTCTCATTTTTTCCTATTTTCCATTGAGGTCATTGGGGCTGATTACTATTTGTATTGCATTTTTTTTTGAGAGCAGCCAGTTGCCTTTTTCCATGGCATTGAAGAGAACAGGCTTTATCTGTGAGACTTGTAGGTATGCTTTTTTGAACTAACTGTAGCTAATTTCACTACGGAATTGGTGTGCCACTTTATCTACCTGTGACTTCACTCCTTTGCTACTCACCAGTATTCTGCTATTTTAAGGGCAAGTTGAATGGCCCTCTCAGAGGACATTGGTTTGGTGGTAGTGGATACATGAGCTTGTGTGCTGTACTGAATTATTTCACAAGAAGCCATGATGGTTTGGCCCATAGGAGCTTGGGACACTGCAGAGGGCCGGTAGGGATATCTGCTGGAACATGAGTGCCACAGAAGGCTAATGGGCTGTCTGCTTTGGTGAAAAGCACCATGAATGGTCAGCATAATTGCCCTTGTCAGGTAGATCTCTGTCAAGGTTGGACAGAGGTTCCCCCAGCAGTGTGGAATTTTGGGAAGTATTGGCCAAGCTGCCTTAGGTCATGTGAGGCACTATGGCAGGTGGGAGGATGTTCCTTCAGTCACATGGGACCAGAGGTCTGGTAGGATCTCTTCCACTCATGCACGCAGGATTTCCCCTGAAGAAGATGGGTGGGATTTCCCCAATCAAGTGTTAAGCACTGCAGAGGGTGAGCAGGGGTGTGTGTGTGGGGGTGGAATTTTCCCGGGAAGATAGTGGGCAGGATTTCTCCCAGAAGTTGGGTTGAAGATCCTTTGGTGGAGGTTGAGCAGGCTTATCCCTGCCTCAGGTCATACCCCAGAAGGTGGAGTTCTCTTAGCTGGTTGGAAGGTAGGCTTAAATGCCTAAAGCTGAGAGGCATGGTCTGGAGGTCAGCAATGATGTGTTAGAGAATAGTAAAGAGGAAAAGAAATGACAAAGAGAAAGGAAATAATCTAAACCTGCTGAGACTGTGGGGGCATAGAAAGAAGAGAGGAAACAAAAGTAATAATATAGTTAAGCACCAGTCCCTGAATGTAGGGCCGCAAGAGATTTAATCTCTGCCCCAAGTTGGCACAAGCTGTGACTATGTTGAGATGAATCCCTACTCTGACTTTGGCTGAAACAATGATGGGGCTAAGGTCAAGCCCTCTCTGATCTCCACTTTGGTAAACCCAAATCTTTAGATCCTCAAAACCTAGTAAAGCTGTGCTCACTTATCTTTACGATGCTACTCCTGTGACTTGGCAGTGTGAACTCTTCCTCCTAGTAAGACTGCTGCACTGACTTATGTGAAGTCCCACTCGCAAGCATTACTCAGTTACCATCTTTCTGAAAAATATCCCTACTATTATCATTTTTAATGCAGAAATAATTTATCTATACTTTTAAAAGACTTTTTCGCTGCTTTTAGTGATTTTAAGTGTACAAAGGAAGAAATTCTACCAAATTTTTGAAGTAATTATGCTAATTTGATGACTAAAATGTGTCTGATTCAAGTCATGGTCTCTCTAAGCAACATATATGCATACTAAGAATAATGAATATGCAAAACAGATATTCCTATATTCAAATTTTACTACTGGCAAAAAAATCTTGCATATATATTATGTATTACCAAAATAAAGTCTAAGAACTGAAGATATTGATAAAAGAAGCTTAAGCTTCCTAAAACACTAGCATTAACAAGATGGCAGGAATTGATGCATTACCAATCGCAATCATTCAACAAACTGATGAAGCACTGGAAACATATGCCAAGAAATTGGAAGACAGCTACCTGGCCTACTACCTGGAGTATATCTATATTTCTGCATATTTTAAAGAAATTTGACCCACCAGGATGTGTAAATTATTGGATAATAACATCAATATCACAATCAAGATAACTTTACCTAAGAAAATTTCAAAATGTTACTGCAGTATATTGATAGTGTGTTGCCAAAACATTAAGAAGAATTCAGAAAAGGATATCTCATAAGGAGTATCATTGCTAGTGTCAGTTGTATCTGGTCTGAAAACAGGAAACACTGGAAAGCTGTTTACTTGTGCTTTATTGTCTATGCAAAGTCATCTGACTCTGAGAACTATAATAATAAATGTATGGAATTGCTGATGTGGGATTTGCTGCACACCTCATTGTGCTCATGTAAACTTGTACAGAGACCAAAAGGGATTTGTTCAATCAGGACAAAGGAATATTGTGGATTTTAAAATGAGGTAAGATACCTCTCAGAGTGCCACCTTTTTAAAAACCTATTCATTCTTATACTTGTTGAGCAAATAATCCAAGAAATTGGAAAATGTGAAGAAGAATATAGCATCATGATCAGAGAAAGGTTTATTAACAACCAGTGCTGCTATCAACCAAAGATAATAGCCTTACTATGGATTGCAAGTTGGTATGAAGTAAAAAAAAAAGATTCTCACAAGTAGACCAGTAGAGTCGAGTTATAATAATAATAACTGGAGAAAACTTTTCAATGGTGAGTTAGTCCGGATAGACTAGAGGAACAAATTTCAAAGACACACATATAGGTATAAGGAAAGGGTTTATAGACAAAAGAAATGTGACCCTAAGAAGGCATCCCAATCCAGTCCAGTGCAAAGTCATAAGTCCAATAATAACCCATATGCCTAAAATCAGTCTATAAAGTTTGCTTCCGACTCAGGAAGTCACAGGTCAGTGGGTGCAGAATTCTGGTGCTGGCAGGGATCTCCCCATGGCTCCTTGCTTCCAGGGCTCAGGTCCATCAACAACATGCCACTCCAGCTTCAGAGGTCTGTCTTCATCAGGGCAAAGCCGGGTGGTCTCTCCACTGGCTACTCCAGCCCCCAAACGCTGCCATTCTGTGTTGCCTGTGGTTAATCATCTCTGAAACTAGCTTCCAACAACTGGGGAAGATAGCTTCTCATCTTCACGAGGGAAATACCGCGAGATTTCCCAGGAGTCTCAGGTGAAAGCCATGCCCACACAAAGGCCTCATCGGCTACTCAATGGCTATCTCCAGATTAACAGGCCAGACTCCACCCCTACATTTCAATTATAAAATTAACATAAGCACATGACTGCCACAAATGGTGAAGGATTTCATTTTACTTGGATCTACAATCAAAATTTATCTTTGGCTGGGGTCTCTAGATAAGCAAAACCAATGAATCTTATATACACATATTAAGACAGAAATATATAACAAGTAAATGGTGCATATAATTGCAAAAGTGGGGCAAGTCCAGGTCCAGGCAGTTTCCAAATCTGTGATTTAGCTGTTATGCTGGAGTCGGAGCTCCTAACTGGGGTTTCTTTTGGGGCTGATGAACTCACAATAGGCAGGAAGATGACAGGAGATTTCACTTTTAGCAGCAAAGGTGAATGACTCCAACGTCAACCAGAAAGATGGCAGATTCTAACAACTCAGGATTTACAAACATTATGTCGGGCAGGACTCTTAAGGCCAACGAACTAGATTTCAGTGAGTAAGATGCAGAATACAGATCTTGAAGAATCAAGCAGAATTTCCCACAGATTGATCTTATATTGGAAGTGGACCACATACTTGAAGAAATTGCCTTTCAATTGATTTTATCAGAACTAAGTAAGAAACTTAAATCAGGATATCTAATTCCTTAAGTGAAACTGATTAATTGTTCTTTGTAGATTCTACTTTGGATGCAATTGCTTTGAGTTTGATCATATTGTGGGGAATTGCTAGGTCCTAAAGGTCAAATGACAGAGAATCCTGGCCAATTCAAATTGACCCAAAGTTTAACTATTCTAATCTTCATGGAAGCAACAGTCAAGAAATCAAAGTATTGTGTTTTTTAAATCTACTGGACACACATTCCAAGTTTTAAAGTTCAAAAGTGCTACCTAGAGGACTAAGTTGTGCTTTACCTAAGCCACAAATAGATGATGAACACAAGTGAAGATGAACATTCAATAATGTAATATGCATACTGTTAGATAATGAGTAAGGAGAACTCAAGAATTATCAGTGCATTTGAATTATGGTGTCAAAAGAGAATCATGAAAAGATTATGGACTGCCTGAAGAACAAATTAATAGGTCTTTGAAGAAGTACAACCAGAATGTTTATTAGAAGCAAGGATGGTGAAATTGTCTCATGTATTTAGAGAGGCCAAACTCTAGGAAAAGAGATCATGTTTGGGAAAGTAGAGGATCAGTGAAACAGAGGAAGACCCTAACTGAGGTGAATTGACACAATAATGGACCCAAAGATAATCACACTAGAGAAAATTATACATGAACAGGCAGTGTTTTTGTTTGTTTGTTTAATTTTATTTGCATGGTATTGCAATGTGTCAATATTGATTTAATGGAATGTAGTAGCAAGCACAACATCCTCACAATTGGACCAAAAGGTAATATGATAAATGGAGATAAAATTGAAGTTGTCAAGGATTCTATCTTGCTTGGATCCATAACTGATGCTCATGAAAACAGTAATCAAGAGATCAAATTGTGCAGTGTTGGAAACCAAAGATGTTAATTTGAGGACTGTGGCAGTCATGCTTATGTTAGTTTTATGATTGAAATGTAGGGGTGGAGTCTAGCCTGTTAATCTGGAGATAGTCATTGAGTAGCCAATGAGATCCCTATGTGGGCATGGCTTTCTCCTGAGAATTCTGGGAAATCTCACGATATTTCCCTTGTGAAGATGAGAAGCTATCTTTCCCAGTTGTTGGGAGTTAGTCTCAGAGACGATTAATCACAGACAACACAGGATGACGGCATCCAGGAGGCTGGAGTAGCCGGCGGAGAGACCACACAGCTTTGCCCTGATGGAGCCGCACCTCTGAGGCTCGGGCAGCCACATGGAAGACTCTGCCAGTGATGAGTTGTTTCTGCCACCACGGGATGCTGTTGATGGACTCTGAGCCCTGGAAGCGAGGAGCCATGGGGAGACCCCTGTCGGTGCCTGGACTCTGCACCAACTGACCTGTGACTTTGTAAGTCGGAAGGAGACTTTATGGATTGATTTTGGGCATATGGGTTAATATTGGACTTGTGACTTTGAGCTGGACTGGGCTGGGATGTTTTCTCAATGTCATGTTCCTCTTGACTATAGACCCATTCCTTATATCCATATGAGTGTCTTTGAAATTTGTTCCTCTAGTCTATGCGGACTAACATAAGGACTAAGGTGCTCCAGATCCATATCATGGTATCATTTCACATGAATGTGAAAGTTGGACATTAAGGTAGACAGAATAAATATTGATGCATTTGAATTGTGATTTTGGCAAAGAACATGGAAAGTCCCATGGGCTGCCAACATAACAATCAAATCTGCCTTGGAAGGAGTGCAGCCAAATTGCTCCTCAGGGATGGTGATGGTGAGATTTCATCTCACATACTTTGGGTATGTCATCAGGAGAGACCTAGACTTCTAGAGAAGAGCATCGTGATTCACATGTAGAAAATGTGGTAGGTTGGTTTATCGTGCCAAACTGGACAACAGAAATATGTGGGTTTAGTAAAGTCACAGTTTGATTGGAAGAAAAACAGATAAATGACCCAGCAAGGGCAATTCTCTCTCTCTCTCTCTCTCTCTCTCTCTCTCTCTCTCTCTCTCTCTCTCTCTTTCTCTCTCTCTCTGTTGATCAGACATCATGCGGCAGCCTTACCTAGTTCTCTGCTCCAACTCATGAGCTACACTAACTGTGGAACACCCAATCCATGTATCATGTCATTAGAGCTTGAGTTTCCTTCAAAACCTCCCTAACCACACTGCTGGTGTATACATCACTTGGGACATGGCACTGTTGGATCCTATCATTTGGCTGAATGTTGGTGAGTCACCCAGTTATTTGCTACTTGTGATTGGACAGCTGGCATTGTTCTACAGAAGATTCAGCTGTCTGCTTCTGAGATAGTTAAAGTTTATTGTGCCAACCTGGCTGATAAAGACATGTGAGATTATTTGAAGGGAAGAGAGATAAATGGCTCAGTGATCCTCACCCAAGTAGCTTTCAGGTCTCTTGCTTTCTGATGATCAGATCAGGGCACAACTGCTTTAACCATTCCCTGCTTGCACTGGAAAGACTCACTTCCTTCAAGATATCCCTGAGGAGAAGCCACATGAACCTACCCTGATGCAATCTGGCTTCTGGAACAGTCGTGTGGCGCTCGCTAACAGTGCTGAGATGCTTACCTGCTCACTGATTCTACTTTTCACCAGCAATCATCATCATTATATGTGTTTTGTGAGACTGAAGAGGACTTTGTAGATCGGTGCTGCACATATGGGGTATTATTTGTCTTATGGGCTTGCGCAGCCCTGGGTTGGGTTGCTTTCTTAAGAACACTTATATAAAACTCTCTCATACATATGTGAGTATCTGTGGATTTGTTTCCTACCTTACCCAGACTAGCACAGATTCCTTGACCTTGGATGGAACAGACCTCGTGAGTTGAAGAACTCCAGTATATTAACTGCTCTATGAAAGTGAATTGAACTTAGTCCACTGTACTGCTGTGTGAACTAATTATATCCCTTTGTGCTGTACTCTATATATCATCCATGTACCTATCTATTTACCATCTATCTATCTATAAAATCGTAAGTGTCCTGTTTTTTTTTCTCTAGAGAACACTAACACAGAGGGGTAGATAAAAAGAACTAGGCCATTGATGAGATGAACCGAGTGGCACAATGGCTCAAATAAAAACAATTGTGAGGATGGAGAAGCACTTAACAGGATTTCATTCTATGGTACGAAGGGTAGAAAGGTGTGAGTCAGAACCAACATGGTGACACCTGGTAACAATAATAAAAAAATCAAATCAATGAACAAATCAGTTTCAAGATAATTGTGCCAAAGTATTTCTTAGACACAAAGATTATGAGACAACTCACTGAGAACTCATAATGCAGAATGATTGTTTAAAAAGCACATTAAATTTGTAATGTAGAAAGTCAATGGAAATAAGACAACTACTCCATCAGGTTGATTGGCTCAGTAACCACAACAGTGGACCAAAGCCAAGGCACGTGATGAAGATGATGAGTACTGAAGTTCCATTCTTCTAATCTATGTGTTGTGGAAAACTTGACAAGAGCAAACAACAATAAGGTATAAAAAGGGGATATTGAACAAACCCAGCCCAACAACAAAAACATTATTTTCCTGATATCTTAGTTTGTAAGAGCGCTCCTGGGATTATTTAGGGCATTTATTCTGAATATTTAATTGGATAGACCACATGTGCTCTGGCATCTTAGACATGGTGTTCTAATATGATTTCAGTTTTTATGTGATAATACTTTATTAATTTATTATCCTAGTTATAATTTTGAAAATAATTCCAACCCACAAATTACAGAATAAGACAAAAACATTTATGAAATATATGAAAAATAATAATTAATGGATGTTCAAGGGAACATCATGGCTAGGTGGGTACATGAGGGGCTGCCAGGCATAAGGTCAGTGGTCTGAGTTCACCAGACCATTATGAAGCCTTTTGAATAAAACATTTGGGTGCCGTCAGGGCAGTTATTCTCTGTCTTATGGATCACTGTGAGTTACAATTGACCACAGGCAGTGTGCTTTCCTTTATGGTATGGGAAGTTGTGGAAGAGCTACAGAAACTACAAGTTGGACAAAGCTTGAAAAGAGTGGAAAATAAAGAAAAAAAGGTTTAATATGAAAGGTGAGAGGGAAATTTAAGAGTTTTGAAAATGCAAGATGACAGCCATTTTTATTAATATTTTGAAATTCTAAACTTTTCATTAGTCAATAGAGAAGTCATGTTACATGTTTTAGAGGTGAGGTTCACTACAAACTTCTCTGTCCAAAATATTGTAACTTATTTAAATAAAACTGGATTTTTAAAATTTTGACAAAGGAATTTGAACTTGAACCAACCCACTCTGACTTTCAGAACATTTGTGTCTCTATGTATTATATGACTGCCAGCAACCCTATAGGAGAAAGTGGGACTTCTTTGGGTTTCTGAGCTATAAATATTTGCCAGGAGAAAGCTTCCTCTTTCTCTTGCAGGCTGGCCTGGAAGAGCTGACCTTGTGGTTAGCAGTCAAACACATAACCCATTGCACCATCAAGGCTCCACATTATTGTACAGTAACTATATTTCTGGCCCCCTTTGAAGATAAAACATTGTCATTGCCTACTATTCAGTTCCTAGTAAAAGTGAAGAGATACTTCAAGAAAATTCAAAGTTTACGTAAGTTGCACTATTCTAAAATATATTTGGATGAAAGGATACAATATGAGATGTAATGACCAAAATATTTAGTACAGCATAAACTACTTTAAATAAAGTCAGAATGTACTTTCTCTATCTTAGGCTAACTAACACATTAAAGTATCCTGATTTATTATGGGCAAGCAGAGAGAAAAGTGTTATGTGGCATATATTCTGTGTCACAAGAATGAGAACTGATAGCAGAAAATGTGTGCCATTTTTTGAATCAGTAGGTCAAATATGCCCAGAAATAAATCTAGCAATTTGAAGCACTGCATTTGAAGAAGTCCTTCTAATAATGCATTGGGAAATAATGGTGATTTGAACAAGGCAGTATCGAGAAAGGTGAGAAATGAGCAGATATATATATATATATGTACATATATATATAGTGGTGTGTGGGTAGGTAAGAGAATGATGTATTAGACAGATAGTATGAGAGAAAAGAGGATTCCAGATGAACTGAAAAACCGAAGTATAAAGATGATGATATGTGGGATGGAAAAGAGTGATGGAGGAGCATATTGGTAGTTGGGGCAATAAGATATAGATAATACTGTTGATTTATATAGTTTAGATTGTTTAGCATTTACACACATAACAAATTTTCTATATATCTTTTAGTTTCCATTAAAGCAAACTCGCTATAGGGACAAATTTGAGAAGTATCAATATGTAGATGATATTCAAAGTAACTTCTGCAATTGAGGAAAAAAATACAAAGAAGTTCAAGAAAGTGTTAGTTGGAAAATAACTACAGACATTGCAACAGTCCCTTCTATCACTCCCCTTTCTAATATGACTGCACATTTCTTTGCAGCAAGTAGTAAAGTTTACTCTAAATTCTTTTAATGTAGGCCAATCTTTTGACATGTTAAGCTAATAGAATGTGATGGAATTTACCAAGCAAAATTGAATTACTACTTGTGCTGCTTATTTCTTGGGCGGAAGCATTGCTATGAGAACAAGGCCACAGTATTCAGGTACATGTGGAGCATCACACGGTCCTCTGAGGCTCAGAATAATGAGGCTGCCTACCCAAGTAATGAGTGTGACTCTCTTGGAAAACTGCTTATCAGAAAATACACTTGCTGAACACAGACATGCGAGTGAGCATTAAAAAAAAAGGAGAAATAGTCCCAGATCAGCAAAATCAATCAGTTAGCTCTTAAGAAATAATAAATAATTTATGGCACAGATTCTAAAGTAACTTATTACTCCATAATAATTTTCTCTTAAGAGAATCAAACCTGACAGCACTCCAAATTTTCAGGGTTAAAAAAATAGGGGTAGATGAATTCTAACTCAAGATAACATGATGTGCTACAAAATCCAAGTGTACTCCCTGGGTGTCAAGGCCAGGAGCTACTAAAAGCAGAACACCAGGTATTTCTCCAAGACTCCACTTGGTAGGTATAGGTATAAACCACTCATCTCTCAGTTAGCAGTTGAGCATTAAAATATTTGTATCACCAGGGATTTATTTAGCGAGTTTGCCTATATGAGAAAGAATCAAATATAGAAAACTGTTGTCTTAATCTACATTTGCTGATGATTAAAATTCTGAGTTAGATGATACAGGTAACCGGAACAGAACAAGAAAGTACATGTTTTGAAATGAGGAAAAGTGTGCTTCTATATGTACACCATATTTATTTAACCTGTATGCTGATAAAATATCCTGAGAAACTGGACTCTATGAAGAATAATGCAGCACTAATCTAATATGAAAGAACAAATGACAAAATTCAGATGACACTACCATGATTACTGAAAGTGAAGAGGGCATGAAGCACTCATTACTGAAAGGCAAAGACTGCGGTGTTCAGTATGGACTGTGATTCAGTGTGAAGAATAAAAAGAAACCCAGAGTATCTGGTCAGATTCAGCAACTGGAAGATCTGTTCTCACCAAAGGAAAGCATCTCCACCAGCCTTACTATCAGGCAGAGACCACTTGAATCTTGATCATACTGGATAGAACTTGAATGAGGTCGGTTGACCACCCAAGAGACACAACTCAGATTGGTACCAGGAGGAAGTTATCTCTTATTTGACGACAGAAATTCCCTTCCTGGCATTGTTAAAGTGGAGAGGTGTCTTTTCCTTCTTACACTTTCTTATGCTATTAAAATGATTCCTTAACAGTTTCATGCAGTTTTGTTTTATTTATTGTTTTCTTTGAGTCTCTCATCTGTGAAGCACAGGAGGAATGGAGGCTCAATGAGAATAACTGATACCAGGGTTAGAGGGAATGCAGGGCTGGGGATGGCTGCTAGGGAGGCAAAGGGGATGTTGGGGGTAAATAGTGCAAACAGAAGGGAGGGAGGAGCATTGGAACTGGTTGCAGGACTCATTTTAAAGGTGATTCAGCAATGGGGTGGGGGTGGAGGAATGCTTTAAGACTGATATGGTGGTGACTCTACATGACCCCTAGATATTACTGGATTGTTGACTTGTAATTGTTGGCTTGTTGATATGTAAGTTATGCTGTTGCCAATAAAACTGTCATGGGGGGTGTTATTCTCACAATTGTACAAAAAACAGCATCATGAAAAATAGAGAAAAAACTGAGGTTGTCAAGGATTTCATTTTACTTAGATCTGCAATCAATATTCATAGAACCATCAGTCAAATTATCAAATGAAGTGGCTCCAACAATGGGCTCAAACCTAACAACAGGGATATAGAAAAATTTCTACTTTACATAAGGAAGTACTCAAATAATTAAGACTAGTACTGAAGCATTAGTCTGCTGTATGGGTTGTGTTAAAAATGATTTTCAATGTTGATGCCTTCATTAATCTAAATAATATATTCATCTATAATCTATAATAGCATGTTAATAAGATTGCTAAGGAAAAGTTGGTAGCATATTTTGACAAGGTATTGTTAAGTATATCCAACCTCTTTTTACAGGTAACACTAAAGATAAAGCTTACTCCTAAGACAATTTTCTAGACCAATATCTATATATATGAAAATTTATCATTAAATGAGTTATCTACATTTACTTATAAATAGGTTTCAGATTTTTCTAAGAGTGATATTTAGGACTATTTAGGCAGATTTTAAAATTGTGTTTGCTGAGTATCACATAAGATTAAGAATATGAATTTTCCATGCTGGGTGTTGAACTTTTTTCCTGTGGTCCCCAGAGGGTCAGATTTATCTTTTCTGGTTTTTTCTTTCTGTTGTTGGTGTATGTGTGCGTGTGCCTAATGGCATAGAGATGATTCTGTAAGTCTCTTTCCTGGTATTTAAAATGAACTTGAATCAATATTACTGACACCCTCCTAGTAACCTTTGTAAACCCATGCCCAATAGTGGTCAGAAGGAAATAATTGTAGTCACTTCAAAGTGATTAAAGCAGTTCTGTGAACAGAGGAAGAATCATACTAATTGTGCCCTAGGGAAGAACCACTTCAGAGGGATGCTTATGATTGCTTTGAAGTAAAAGTAACTACTTTGGCCTTCTCAGTGGGCTTCACTAAGTATTGGTATATAAGCTCTCATAAACTTAGAGAGGTAATAAACGGAATATCTAGTATGAGAATTGATTTCTTAGACTTATGAAGTAACCGTCTTCAGAACATGATGCAAAAACCAGACTATGTCATTTCACCTGAGTGACCCTGCAGCATTAATACTAAATTAGACTAATGTCAATAAGCCTCAAGAAAAGAATATAATTCCAAAGAGAACAAATGTATGATTTATAATTTATAAAACATGTGTACATGTTTCTGTGCTAAAAAATGATCAAACAAAAGAGAATATAACAACAGTTTTATGCTCCTTTATAATAGCACCAGATGAATTTAAAACTGACCACTTTTCATTAATTATTTTAATCAAAATAAATTTTTTATCAATAAAATTTTGATGACCAGCAGGAAAGTGTACATCCTAAGTGTAATTCTTTATCAAGGAATGAATAATCACTAAAGTGAATATTTTTAAAGATAGATATATTGGTTTGAATATTCTTTATTAATAGCTATTTGAGTCTTTCCTACATCTCTGTCATTTAAAAATGAGTAATGCTGGTTTTTTATAAACTCAAGATATAACATAAATTATGCAAGTTCTAGTAAGGAATGAACCATTTATGTTAATATAATTGCAAACATGCTAAGACTCATATAATTCAGGACTCTTCTTTTTGTAAATTTATTAAAACAACACATATTTAATTGTACCTTAAAGTGTATTCTCATTTCTTATAATTCTTAAACATTTGTCATAAACCTACTAATTGTAGTAATAGTGGGACACCATGGATATTTTTGAAAAAGGAAAATAAAATTAGAATGGGATGCTGAAATTCAGTCCCATATTTAAGTGGCCACTTTTAGTTTGATTTTTTTCAAGAATTACTTGTTTTAAATTTTGTAATGTAATGGCACAGATAACATCTTATATGTTCAAGGCAAAGATGTTACCTGTATTTGTAAGTAAAACAAATATGCACCTTCTAAGGAAAATAGTCAAATATATAATTTAAAGTAATATGTAGTTGGGAAGTAACTTTGATTTAAGTGTTTAGAGAAAAATTAAAGTATTATTAGAGGAGATTGAGGAGAATTACATAATTACATATGTACATAAATAAAAAGGTGCATCAGCAATTGGGGCATGATAGTTTCCATCTTGATTATCTAGTTCATATTTTCACTTAATACAACTTGTATTAAGTATTTTACTACTTTTACTACTATTGTATTTTACTATTTTTCTGGAAAGGTTAAACAGTCCTGCACAAAAAACACAAAACCTGTAGTTTTATGAGAAGAGAATAATGTTTGCTTAGTTTTAGCGTTCTTTATTGACTGTACAAGCTTTTTATTACAGTTGGTTTGTTTATACCCCAGCAAGTGTTAATGCCATAATACTATGTGAAAGGGAATATGTTACTTTTTCTTCCTCAAATTTTACTAGTTGTTGACTGCTACTGGAAGACTACCTACCATATGGTATAAAATAAAGATTTCATTTCAGTGTGCTGCAATATGTTGTATTAAGCCATATGGGAAGGAAGGTTGTATATAGAGGTCATAAAATTGCTGGAAAATACCATACTGAGAAAGAAGTTGTTATTCTCTAAGTTGCTTCATGAATATATTGATATACATTTCAATATGTGCAGTAAACAAAATAGATTTAAAATATTTAAAAAGAGACCTTATTTATGCAAAAATGTAATAAAGAAAGCAGTATGGAAAATGGAGTGTTTAAGTATGAAGTTTCAGAAGGAGCATCTTCAATAATTTGGGCTCTCTAATGCTTGCCTTCAGTACAAATCTATAGATTACCCACACTGTAGTCAACACCAGGCAGCAAGATGTTCTCAGAATCAGTTCCCAAAGGCCTTGAAATCTACTAATGGCAGTTATGCACAGATAATATGATGATAAACATCCAGTAGGCTACTTTTTTGTTTAAAATGGTGTTCTTTGGGCACAGAGAAGAAAGCACTTAATTCTGCATCCTAATTCAAAAAGACTTCCTACAGTAAATAACATTTTAACATAAAGTTGTGTTTTCCTTATTGAAATCTCCACAAATATCAAATCTACTTTTCTGCAAATTGAAGGCAAAAAAGATTGATTCCATATCTTTGACAATTTTTGCTCTCACAATCTATTTCCTCCAGTAGTTCCAGAATGATCTTTCAAACCATATATCAAAACAATGCATTCTCCTGCTTCAAAATCTACACTCAGATCCATTAATGATGGTCCTGTGAACTCACCTTCCTCTCCTCTCGATTCACTGCCTTTACTGGCCTGGGGTCATTTACATGCTATGCATTTCTTCAAGTAATATATCTTGCATACTTTACTGTTTTGCTTCATGTCAGTATCTGATTAAATGTTATTTCATGAGAAAAGGAATTTTTGTTCTTTCTTAAAAATAGCATCTTCTAGCCTATTTAGAAAGAATCCCATTTATGCTTCTTATAAGTCTCAATAATGCTTACTTCTGTTTGAAATTATCTTAAAAGTAAACATCTACCCCAGACTGCAGGAGAACAAGTAACATTTCTCTTTTGTTTAACCTAGAAACCTCTTTTGTTCTAGGCAAAGAGACCATGCTTTTAATATATTATACATGCAATAAAATTTGTTAATGAACATATAAATTATAATGAATACATGGTGATATTAAGGAATATTGCTCTATATTGAATTTTCATTTATCTTTGGTTATATGTGAAATAAGTGATAAATTAGAGAATAAGCACATATTTTGCAGGCTGCATTCGCCTTTTGATAAATATTTCAAAGTGAAGTGAGAAAACATTATGAAAACTGACCAAGAAATAATAAAAATAAGTAAATTAAAGAGGTCAGTATTTTCAGTTAAAATTATACTATATGTTCCTGATTACTTAAAAATCTTTCATTTTGAGTTTGGCAAAGTTTATTTCTTGCCTGAAATAAAAATTGGTGGTTTTCTCTCTTGTTTACTTATAGGCTGTAAGATCTAAGCAGCCCAGCTGGCTTTGGTGGGAAATACGGAAAGGAGCAAATTCCCCCATATGGTTTTTGCATTATCCATATGAGGGTAATGAAACAAAGCAGCTAGGGAAATCAAAGAGATCAGCTGGAGACTTCCCTTTGCTACCGCTAAACAGACCAGTTCAAACAGTATGCTTCTCTGAAATGTCATTCTGCAGAACTGGCTTTAACCTTCTGAAAATAGGAGTTCTTTTCTTTTTTATTAAAATGGTCTTTATTTAACAGCATCTATACAGTTTATGTTCTGTATAAAATACTATCTCCATGTGTTAATTGTCTTTAAGGTACTTCCTTATTACCATTTTGTTTGATACCAACTTACCTCTGTGGGACAATGAAAATACTCATTTAAATTTCATTTGAATTTTTCATTTCTTTATAAACTTTTTCTGGGTTGCTTGGAGCAACATAGAAACTTTAACGGCAAATATCAATCTAAGTACAAATATCTAAGACAGTATCATTTTCATATATATATGTGAATATAACAATAACAAATTAGTGGTGCTTTGGAACATGCATCAAAATATTATTGTTACAATATTACTATGTAAAAGATGTTTTTTTTGGTAGGGGCATCACTGGCCCAGCCTTACTCCTGGAGAACTGCTGCTGGATTTGAACCATCAGCCCAGTGGGCCGCAGTCCTGCGCTCAACCACTATACCACTGGGGTTCAGCCCGAAAAGATGTTTTTTTTTTTTTTTTAATTTTAAAGTGTTTCTTTAACTGTCTAATATATAGATAGGTGCTCCGATTATATATAAAAACCCCAATAATTTGGTATCTGACATTGGTTATGAACCATACCTGTTTCAACTTATGTTTAAATTTGACCTAAAGGCAAATTTAGAAATGGAACTTTTTTCTAATCCAGGCATTGTTTCTCTACAAAATGGTACTCATATAATATCCAAATTGCATAATGTCTTAATTCACAAAACATATTGTGGATCATGACACATAACTCTATGCTGAATATATTTCTATATGCAGGTCAATAATATCTAATAAAAATAACTTTTGAATTTAGTTAAATATTATACCAATTTTTATTTTCTTCACTTGGTAATTATGCTCAGATGTAAAATGACAGCATTACAGTAAGCGGAGTGAGTTATATAAAATGTTTGTATGTAGTAGTTTTATAACTTTTATAAAATTAGCTTGAAATAAAAGTTTAAAAATAAAGGAAACAGCAGGGTCAGCTTTTAGCTATAAAACTAGTAAAATATGTTAATTTAGATAAGTGAAGAAAAATGTGTCCCAAAAGAGATTAATGAGGAGAGGAATCTATTTGGATAAATCAAGTTCATATGCCATGTTTAATATTTCTTCGAGCACCACCAGACAGCATATTTGCACATGTATGTGGTTCCATGAAGTGGAGGGCAGTGTATGTGTGTGGGATGGGTGTGTTTTAAGGAAAACAGTACTCTTTATACTTATGTTCTTCCTTAATTGTTCCAAATACTCTAAGTCCCAAGAGTTAGTGAGCATCAGAGTTCCAAGGACCATCCTAATGTTCTCAAACCCTCCTTCTCCTCAACCTTTCCTCCCTCCTGTTCTCATTTACCTACCCAGCAGCTAATTCACTGCTCTGGGCAGCAGCTAACCATGTTAGGCAGGGTTCTTTAAAGAAGCAAAGCCAAGAAACTTTGAATATATATATATATATATTCTCAAGAAGGGACTATAACATCTAATTCATCCATACAGTGGCACAGAGGTCTCAGTTCAACTCACTTTCATGGAATAGTTAATCTACTGGAAGGTCCTTTAACTCATGTCACTCACTGGTTTGAGGTCAAGGAAGCAGACAGCAGAATCTGCCTTCAGACAAGACAAGCATCGTTGGCCCACATATACCAAACAGCAAGGTGGGATAACAACAACCATAGTGTGGGAGCTTAGTGAAGCAGGTTCACAAGGATTTTCAAGTTCTAGAGATGCATGGGAAGGCAACATGATACACAAGTTGGCTTGGCCCACAGTTAGTGCACACATGGTTGAGGCTAGGGACTCGCTCAAGCAGCATCATGCTGATTCAATCGAGAGATAGAGATAGAGAAAAGGAGAGAGAGAGAGAGAGAGAGAGAGAGAGGAGAGAGAGAGGAGAGAGATCTCAGGTTAAGCTGTGACCTAAATAAACTCAGTCCATGTGTTCCTACAGAAGCCTAGTTAGCACAATAAACCTAACAATCACAGCTACTCTGTTCCTGTAATGAGCGCTCTCCATGTCATGGGTCCAATGATGCTTGCAGTCTCCTGCGTGAAGCAGTTCCAGAGATGAATGCACATGCTCAGGAAGCAGCTACTCCAAAAGAGGAGTAACAGTCTAGTTACCACCACTTGCCATTTCTGGAACCTGAAAATCCAGCCCCAGAGGTAAACTCTGTTTTCCTAACCTACTTTGCCTAGATGTATGCAAATTCCTAACCTACCTACCAGCAGGCTCAGACATATAATTATGATGGGTGATTTTCTGGAGCCCATGGATATAGCTCTCAGACTTTGTCCAAAAAGTTCACATTGGTTTTCATACAACATCATTTGTGATAGATGAACTACACATTGCATGGGGATTTTCTGCATATAATAATATGGTAAATTCACAAGGTCCATAAACAGGAAACCTCCTATTTCACAGATAATCTTGATAGACTAGCTAATACTGGCTTCGCTTTCTAATTAATCAGAATGAAATCTGTGTAGTGAAGTTTCCACCCTCTAAGAAAGGTAAGCGTGACAGTACTCCCTGAGCTATGGGATGTCCATAAAGAAAGCACAAAGCTTTGTTCAACTCTGATTTGATCAATTCTTCTCCAATGGGAGGATAACTTTCCTATTGTGGTCATCACTTGTTTCTGAAGTTGTACTGTGTTGGCTTAAGTGTTGCTGTGATGCAGGAAATGAATTCAATAGTATTTCAAATAACAACAGGCTCATTCATCGTAAGCAGATTCCAGTGGAGATACTGACTAATGACAGATTATGAAAAAGGAATCAACTGTCCACTCTTCGGGAGTTAGTAAAAGTCATATGATTAGCAGTGTAATATTATCACATATAGTACTGGGAGATAGACCCTCAGCTTGGAAGGCATCAAAATAAGATTGAGGAAGATCTACCTTTTCAAAGTAGAGTTGAGCATAATTGCATAGTTGCAGTAAAGTTTTTTGGACTTTCATTTATTCTTGGGGCATGACCCAAAATGTTCAGAAATGGCTACAAACATCTACTAATAGTTAACTTGGAATGTATAAAGTACCAATAAAGGAAAAATATAAGACATAAAATAATAGAGAACATATAAAGATTGATATCCCTGGCATTAGTGAACTGAAATATGCTAATATTGGCCATTTAAAATTAGACAGTCATATGAGTAACTGCCCGTAATTATAAATGTCCATAATTATAAATTCAAGAGGAATGGTGTCTCATTCATCATTAAAAGATATTTCAAGATCAAGCTTGAAGTAAAATGCTCTCTGGGATAAGATAATATCTATGGGCATACAAAAGAAACTCAGATATTGCTAATATTATACAAATCCATGCACCAAAAGATAGTGATGAAGAAAAGCAAGGATTCTACATTGATCAAACATGCAATCAAGATGCATTGATATTGTTGGTGATTGGAATACAAAGGTTGGAAACAAAGAGGAAAGAACAATAATTTGAAATTTGATATCAACAATAAAAAAACTGGAAATTGAACAACAGAAATTTGAAAGACTCATTACTTCATTGCAAATACCTATTTTCAACAACACAAGTGGTAACTTTAGTTATGGACTTCTCCAGAGGAAATACATCAAAATAAAATCCACTACAGCTGTGCAAAGTGTCAATAGAAAACTCAGCATCAGCAGTCAAAAGGAGCCCAGGGTTGACTGTGGAGAAGAGCACTAATTTTTTTATGCAAATTCAAGTGGAAATGAACTAATAATTACTCAAGAACCCAAATATGGCAATGAGTGTATCTTGGCCCCTTCTGAATTTTAGAACACCACAGAAAAAAAATGACTCATTGAATACTAATGACTAAGAGTTGAAATCAAGACCACCATAAATAATGAAAGAAAACACAATTAAAAAACAGGAAAGAAAAAGATTAAATCAGATGTAAAATGAGATTCTCAAACTTGCTTTTGATTGTAGTGTAGCAATAATATGGAACAACTGTCGAAGTAAAAACCTGAAGAGAACATTTCAAAGGGTAGTACAAGTGGACAAGGTAATGAACTATAATAAAATGTGAAAAGACCTGAAGTTAAAAATACCAAAAGGTAAGAACATATTTAGCATATCTTAACCTGAAAGAAAAATTGAAATCTTAAGTTACAATAGTAGGGACAAACATTGAATTATACTGGAAAATAAACAAAAGATTAAAAGAATAAATATTCTTATTGTACCCAAAAGAACTAGCTGATATTCAAACATTTCAAGAAGGGTCATATTATCAATAAGTACTGAAGGAAAAAGTTCAAGATGCACTGAAACCATTAATCAGAAACAAGGCTCCAGAAACAGATGAAATACCAATTGAAATGCGTCAGCAAGCTGATGAAAAGCTGGAAGAGCCCACTTGTGTATGCTAAGAAATTTGGGAGACTATTACCATTTCAACTGAAAAAAAAATCATATTTGTACTCATTGCATGGGAAGGTGACCCAACTGAACGTCAAAATTATAGAATTATAACATTAATACTACACAAAGGTAAAGTTTTACTAAAGAACCTTTAACATTAGTTGGAGTTGTTCAACCCTGGTAAAGAAGCTGTTGAGAATTCATGCCAGATTAATAAAGGATGTGAGAGAAATCATTGCAGATTTCAGATGAATCTTCATTAAAAAGCAGAAAACATAGAAAGAGAATTTCTTTTCTTTTACTGATCAAACTAAGACATGCAATACTGTGAATTTTAAAAACAACTATGGATAGCCTTGAGATAATTGGAAATTTCAGAATAAAGAAAGAGTGAATGACTTAAAGTGATAAATTGTGTGCTTCAAAGTTGTATCCTCTCACCGTTTTAATTTAATTTTTATGCTGAGTCTGAGAAGTTGTACTATGTAAGCAGGGCCATGACATCAGGATTGGAAGAAGACATAATAACAACTGATGCAGCATCTGATCTGTAACATGACATAATTTTACTTACTGAAAGTGAGGAAGAAGTGAAGCACTTACAGACGAAGACCAAGGAATGGAACAACCATCAATAAGGATTACAAGTCAAAATGAAGAAAGCCATGACTGACCTACTAAGTAATATCATTATTAAACTGTGAAAAATTGAAGTTGTCAAAGATTTTGTCTTGCTTGGATCCATAATCAATGCTCATGGAAACTGCAATAAAAAAAACTATGTATTACATTGGTTAAATTGGCTGTACAAGATAATTTTTAAAGTATTGAAGACCAAAGATGACACTTTTAGGACAGAGGTGCATTTGACCAATGCCATAGTGTTTCAATTGCTTAATATACATGTGTAATTTGGACATCAAATAAGGATTGATATATTGAATTATGGTGTGAATGAATCATATTGAAAATTCTGTAGGATGCCATAAAATAAACAAATGTATCTTGTAAATACAACTTTAATATTCCTTAGAACATAATGATAGGGTGCTGGAAATGTCATCAGGAGAAACCAATCCCGAGGAAATTTCATCATGGTAGGTAATCCGGAAGGACCAAATAAAGATAGAAAAAGTAAGGCCCTTGATTGAGATAGATTGATACAGTGATTGCTATAATGAGTTCAAACATAACAACAATAAGGAAGATGGTGCAGGACTGGGCATATGTTTTATATATTGAGTCACTATGAGTAGACACCACCTCGACAACAGCAATTGTTTTTTTGATAAATAAGTCAGATCAGACCAGCGTAAAACAGGAATTTGTTTTGCTGGGACCCCAAAGAGAAAATAAAACAGAGTTGAGACCAAGGGTTCTCATGATCACTTTCTGAGAGTTGCCTGAGGTCTGTTGGTAACAGCTGTCAAGTTCTTTCCAATTGCCCCAGTGAACAACAGAGCAAAGTAATGCCCAGTGCTTCATTGTCCTCGTCATTTCTTCTAACATGTAGGCTCATTGTTGTAGCTGCTGTGTTAGTCCATGTCATCAAGGGCCTTAATCTTTTTCACTGCCATTCTACAGTCCCATACATGTGTCCTTCTCAAGGGACAGATCACTCTGATAACATGTCTAAAGTACATATGACAAAATCTACTCATCCTTGCCTCTAAACAGCATTCTAGTTGTACTTCTAAAGAGATTTGTTGGTTCTATTCATAATTTGTGATATTTCACTATTCTCTACCAGCATCATATTTCAAAAGCATTTATTATTTTCAGTCTTTCTTATTTAATGTCAAATTTCATGTGCATTTAAGGTGATTGAAAACACTGTGGCTCCATTTAATTTTACCACTGTCTTCAAAGTAACTTCCTTGATTTCCAACATTTTACAGAGGTCTTGTGCAACAGCAGATTTACTGAATGCAATGCATCATTGGAGAACTTGACTACTAAATCCATGAGCATCGATTGTGGATCCAAGAAAGATGAAATTCTTGACAACTTCAACATTTTCACCATTTATCATCATGTTATCGGTTCATCCAATCAGAAGGATTTTGGTTTTCTTTACATTGAGTTGTAATCCATACTTATAGCTGCAATCCTTGATCTTCATCAAGTGTTTCAAGTTCTCACTTTCAGCAAGAATCTTCATATTACTGGCTGTTAAGAAAACTGCTATCAGTCCTCATACCTGTTTCTTCCTGGAGTAATCCAACTTCTCAGATTCTTTGTCCAGCATAACGATTACCTAAGACTGGTGACTTAACACAAACCGGATGCAGACCTTTTCTGATATGACACCATTCAGTATTGCCTTGTTCAATTCTCACAACAGTTCCTTGATCGATGGACAGGTTCTGCATGAGCACAAGGAAGTGTTCTAGTATCCCCATTCTATTCAAGACTGTGTAGTGTTTGTTAGGATCCACATGATAAAATGCCAATGCAGAATCAATGAAACAAGTAAATGATTTTTCTGGTAATCTCTGCTTTCATCCAAGGTCCATGTGACATTAACAAGGGATATCCTTTTCCACATGCTCTTCTGACTCCAGGATAGAACACTGGTAGCTCTCTGTGAATGGACTGTTGTGACCATGTTTGGAAGATTTCCAGAAAAAATTTATTTACATCTAATATTAATAATATTGTTGTATAATTAGAGTATTCTATTGGGTTACCTTTCTTTGGAATGGGGACAAATAAAGGAACTTTTCTATTTGGGCAGCCCCGTATCTATCTTCCCAAATTCCTGCCATGTAAAGTGAGTGCCTCCTGTGCTTCATTAGCTCATGTAAACATTTCAAATGGTAGTCCATAAATCTCTGGGACTTTGTTCTTGACTAATGTGTCGAAATGCAGGCTTCTTTCCATGCTATTGCTTTGAGCTCTCATGCTTCCTCTTGAAATCGTCAAATGGGTATTAGTCCTCTTAGGTATTTGGCTCTGTGACAAAACTCTGGCCTATCTAAAATCAGGATAAAGTCTATGAGTTATGAAAAATTGAAGCTAATTTGGGGCAATATGTTGCACAGCCACATTAAATGATAAGCTAATGTAAACAAATATGGTATCTTAGAACAGAACTATAAACTTAAACTTGAAATTGTATTAATAAAATTACCATTTGAAATATAATGTGTTAACTGTTTATACAGTCATGTTCACACACTAGAATAAAGAATGGATAAACAATATTCTCATATGAATGGTAATAACTGATTCACTTGAATTGTGGGATTGGCAAAGACTTTTTGAAGTATGGGACTGCCAGAGAAAAAACAAATCTGTCCCAGAGGAAGTACAATCTTAATGCTCCTTGGAAGACTGAATGTCTTAGGTATTTTGTACAAGTTATCAGGAGAGAGCAATCTTTGGAAAAGGGCATCCTGGTTGCTAACGTAGAGCTGTTGTTGTTGTTGCTGTTGTTGTTGAACACCTTGAAGTCAGGTCCAACTCATAGTGGCCCTAAGTACAAGAGACGGGAACGTTCCCAGGCCCTGTTCCGCCCTCACAATTGATTTATGTTTGTCCCGTTGATCACTGCCACTGGGTCACTCCGACTTGTCAAAGATCTTTCCCACTCCGACTTGTCAAAGATCTTTCTCTCTCCAGGGAGCCAAGGCTGAGCCTCCTACTCCCACCACCAGAGGAGAGTGATGCCCCCCAAACAGCAGCAACAGCAAAATGATCTTTCCCTCGTTCACTTCCCTTTTACAGAATGGAGTGACAGAATGGCTGCAAAACTGGGTTCAAAGATGATGACCGTTATGAGGGGGCGCAAGACTGTGCTGTGTATAATCTTGCTGCCTACATGGTTGCTAGATACAGCATTCATATCTTGTATATAACTGAGTGAACTAACATCTAGCAACTGGCCCATCAACAACACCTAAGAATAATTAACGTGAAAACAACCCAATGCCATTTTTATATGATTGAGTGTGAAGAGGAACCAGTGAGAAAAAGTTTGCTAAAGATGAATATGTCAAGGGATCCTTATAAAGTCAAGGAAAAGTCAAATGACAAGATAATGGAATTATTATTTTCTAAAAGCAAGAAGATAAATGGTTATACGGAAAAAATGCTTAAATACATCTATCCATATTCTTGTCAATGTGATATAAGTAAAATTTAAAGAAAATATTATGAGAAAAATCTCCTTTAGCACAAGAATAACTATAATTCCAGAAATTCTCATCAGAAGTGATAAAGGATAAAAAATAAAATGATATATTTTTGTCTTAAGATATTACTAAAGCAGAAATTCAGGACCAGTGAAAATATACTTCCAAAATAACTAAAAAAAACCATAAATACAACCTTTACAAATAAATGAATAGTGAGAGAATTTGGCACTGACTGAACTTTAAGATAGGAAACACAGAATTCTTCCAAATGAAAGACAGTGCTATGATGTACAGTCATGAAACACACCAGTTACATACTCGTTTGAAACTCTCTACTCTGTAATTTATAATGAATAAAGATACACAATAAATAGCAAGTGAACCACAAAGGATAGTAGCAGCAAATGCAGCTATTTTGTTCTAAAGGTTCTAGCATTTTACATAAAATGCAGTAAAATTCCTATTAAAAGACCCTAATATATTCATAATGCACAATGAATCCCCTAGAGTAACTACCTAAAATAATGCAAAGAAGTATAAATAAAACAGGAAACAGGAAAGAAACAGAACAAGTGATAGTTATTGAGAGGCCTGTAGTGGAGGATTTCATACAAATATGTATGTATTCACAAATAGGTTCTGTAAGCCTTCATCTAATTCACAATAAACAGCTTTACAAAATGCAATGGAGGAAAATAAATAAATAAATACATGCAATGGAAGAATTTAAATGTCATATAGAGCATTCAATTCGTGAAAGAGAAGAAAGTACAGAAGAGAAAAACACAGAGATGTACAAAACAGTAAAATGCATTTTGTAGAAAATTTTTTCAAGGTATTTTTTTTAGTTTTGCTTATACTACTTTAATTTATACAAGTAGTAATTTATACTAATGTAAAATGAAAAGAAACTAAAGTAAGGTTTATTTCTTTAGGTTTATGTATACTAACACTAATTTATACCAGCACCAACTTGTGGTAACCTAGAAGAAAACAAACCCAAAAAAGGGAGTAATGGCAGAAACAAAAGGGAAGGGTTCCGAATGCACATGATCTGAGTACTGTTTAGCCCCCCACACTTATGAGAGTGAGGTGTAAAGTCTTATTACAAAACTAACAACATTTGAAGATACTTTTTCTCAATTCTCCACGTATTTCAGCATGCTAGAAGTGGTGTTGCCATCACTGTAATTCTTACCCCAAACATTTGCAACACTGTGATTTAATTTACATCCAACCTGGCTGTTTGCATATCATCAAAGGCCTGAAACCATGTTCATTTCAAATGTCCTTTCAGTTTTTAAAATGAAAACCAGAATAGTCTGAGAAGCAAGATCAGGTTTGGAGGATTGGCAGGATAAAGTTTTTTTGTTTGGTTTGGTTTGGTTTGGTTTGGTTTTGTGGGCCTCACTGCCCTCTGGTGGTGGGAGTAGGAGGCCCAGCCTTGCTGCTGGATTTGAACCTCCAGGCCGCAGTCCTGCGCACACCCACTACGCTCCCGGTACTCAGCCCATAATAAAGTTTATCAAAGCTTTAACCCACGACTGCCCTCAATGCTCTCTGAAGGATAAGCAAGTATTTTTATTGTGAATTAGGTGACACTTTATGGAGCCATTCACTAATTATATATTCAACAGTTCATACACATTTATTTCAAATCATTCACTGCAAGTCTATCAAGATCATCTTTTGAGACCTCAAAACACAGCCACCATCAGCTTCTGAGTTTATCTTTGCCTTGAATTTAATTGGCCAAGCAGTCACGTTAGGCAGTTGCTGCTTTGATTGGACCTGTTATGAAGGCAGCTTAATGAAGCTAAGAATAATATTTACTGAGTGATCCTCTCTGCAGCCATGTCTTGATTGCAGAGACATATTTAAATTTGTTTTGTTTGAAATAAACACATGCATATTTTAAGTAGAATTCTAGTAGCAATGCCTTTTTACTTGTCCTCATATTGATGAAATAGATCTACCAAAATAGATGAAGCAAAAATTAGAAAAAGGAAAGTAATATATTCACTACCAATTTTTAGCATATTTTCACTCTCATTTGTAATTGATATATCAAATATGTGTGTGTGTTTGTATAAAGGAAAGGAATAAAACTAATCAAAATCTCTACAATATGAAGTAAACTAAAGCAGAGTATTTTCTTGTCTGGTGGAGATATTTTGTAGATCATATTTTAAGTTTTTAAATATTTGCAAATACATTATAAATGATTTAAACCTTATGGAATATAATTTTGACACAAAATAATTTTATATGAAACATATAACAGGGCGTTATTTATTTTAAATCTATGCTTCCTATTTACTAGTTACTTACCTATGATTTCTCAGTAATTAGAATTTACTTGATAAAGATGTTTATCAAACTTGATGTTTCTGTGGGAGTTACTAAAAATGCTAACAATTTCTTACAGAACTACTTTGCAAGCCTAGGCACGACAATAAGGATTTAGTTGCTTCTCTTTACTAAAATCTTCATGTTTTCTTAAGAAATGAAGGCTTCTTAACTGCAGGGGTTTAAGCTGGAAATCTTTACCCACTGGAAAAGAAAGGGTAATTCCTGTTTTATCATTTTTACAATAAACAGATAATAAACCAAGGAAGCAAATTCCAGCATCCTCATGGTATGTTAGATATAGTACAGAGTGAATATGAAATGACAAAAATGCATTCCTTTGATTTTCCCTTTTATGGCACTAAAATATTTAAATAGTGACACACAATTCTTTTTAATGCTAACTTTTACAGAGGTAAATTGTGTGATTCTTCGAATTACATAAATTTAAAAGTTTGGAATAAATCTTGACACTTCATTGATTTTATAATCTATATTCAATTCATCTATTTTGTCCACCCTCCCTTTTGACTATTCTAAAAGCACATATCAGTTTGTTTTAACTGTCATTTCAGTAATACTGATATACTACCTGTACCATTGAATTTCTCTTAATTAGAAGTTGGCATACATAAGTGGTAGAGGGCCAGATAGGAAATACATTTGACCTTGTGGACCACATATCTCTTAAGCAATTACTCTTATGATATCCATTGAGATTAATGGAGATTTCAGAACTTTCTTTGCTAGAAAATAGTATATTTATCTTTTAACGTATTTTTTATAATTCTATTAAAAGTAAAGTAAATGGATCAGATATATTTATATCATAAACTGAAACCAGCAAAGCATGAAATATATGATATGGTATGTGTTTTTTAACATCTTAAATATTGTTTATTTTCAAATTTTCAAAATAGTGATCACAGCATTTCTGCAAAGAAATTGTCACATCTAGTGAGCGAACAATTTAATGATATATAAGAATCAGTACTAAGCACATCTACTTGACCAGAAATGGTGCCAGCAAGATGGCAAAATCTCATAATTCAAGTGGTATTCAGTCGAATAAATAGAAAGATCTCGTGTTAGTAGTGGCAAACAATTAGTCCTAAATTAAGGACAGTGACCATTAAACCAAGCAAATTGTATTACCAGACTAGAATGAGTGGGTTAGTTGCATCGCAGAACAACACTTTACCACAGGGGTCCTCAAACTACGGCCCCCGGACCACATGCAGCCTGCAGAGGACATCTGTTTGGCCCATTGGGTACTTTTGCTACTACTGCTGTCCTCCTTAGCAGCGGACTCATCCCTGGCCTGTAGTGAATTTGTTCATAGTTTTTTTTTTGTTTTATTTTGTTTTTAACTATAGGATGACCCTCCAGTGGTCTGAGGGACAGTGAATTGGCCCCCTGTTTAAAAAGTTTGAGGACCCCTGCAAATGTTGTGATTGAAAATTGCCATTATATGGACTTCAACGTTTAACAATTCTGTTTCTGATGAAACAAAATCCTACCCGTTCCTCCATCATCCTCACAATATTTACATTTGAGTCAATTGTTACAGCCACTGGGTCAAATAATCGCTTGGAGGTTACTACTCATTTTGTTGGCCTTCTTTCGCAAGCATGACATCCTTTGTCATGAATCTGTCACTACTGATGACATGTCCAAATCATGATAGATAAAGTCTTGCCATTTACATATCTAAGACACATTATGTCCATACTTTTTCTGAGATATGTCCATACTTCCTCTGAGATAGATTTGTGCCTTTGTTTGGAAGTTCAGCGTATATTCCATATTTTTCACTAATGCCATAATTAAAATGTTATTTGATTTATCTATCCATTATCTACCTTTTGTCTTCATGTGAGGCAACTGGAGATGCCATGGTTTAGATCTCATATATCTTAGTCCTCAAAGTGACATCTTTGTTTTGTGTTAAGCCCGGTTATCTAGAGAAACAAATCTAATGGCACTCCTTTTTATATAAGAAAGAACTTTATATCAAGAAGAAATTATGTAACAAGAAAGCATCCCATCCCAACTCAAGTTTATAAGTCAAATGCTAGATCACAGGCCACGCTTTAGACTCATATGGCCACATGCACTGACATAGATGGAAGGATGATCACAAGTCAGGGGTTTCAGAGTCGTGAGGACCCAGGACCAGCGGAAATGAGGTAAGGCCTGAACAACTCTCGGCATCAGTGGCAGAGTCCCAACTATCCAGAAGGTGACGGACATGCAGGAAAAGAGAGGGAAGTTACCAGTTTTCCTACTTAAAAGAAGGCCACATCCCCAAGGTCCTAAGGCTGTGGCAAGATTTGAAAACCTCGATGTCTCCTCTATACTTTCAGACATTTTCAGATTGACAATCATTTAAATATCACAGCTCTTGAACATTTTAAAGATTTAGTGTTATGGGGTTGCTCTTTGAACTGTTAACTGCAAAATCAACAATTTGTTGTTTCCCAAGACTGCCTGCGTCCCTTCAACGAGGCATGGAACCTTCTCTTTTGAGTTTCAAATGCTGATATTTCACAACATCAAATTTGATGTTTCAAATTGCTGATCTCGCAGCTTTTATTTTTCAGTTTGCACCAAGAAATTAGCATTTCAAACTTAAAACAGACAGTGTTTGAAAATTAAAACTAAGTTTCACTGTCCTTTTACCCTCCTTGTAAGTTACTGAAGGAAACTACAACTTCCAAAAAGTAAAGGTTTTTTTTCCCCAATAACTGAAATCAGAATAAAATCATGTCCTCTTTCTGAGAGTTTCAGGTCAAATAGCAATTGTCCTAGCATTTTATGTCTTCTATTTAGTTTTCAAAGCATTAACCTCTCAGTATGAACTCTTTGTTCTAATTATTTCTTTTAAACATTTTGTGAGTTATATGGAGGATACACTGTTATCAATTATTAAAGTTCACATAATTATATTCAATATTTCATTAAAATTATAAGCTCAACATTTCTGAAATTCCAAATCTATAAATGGAAAGTTTAATTATCATATTTAAATGTGGGCATATTTCTTCTTCATGTCCATACTTTATCATTAAATTTATCAGATATTGCCTATACCAAAAATTAATTTATGATTTTAAAATAATAATGTACATTTAAACTATTGTGTGTTGTTGAACCAGTAAGTATCTAAAATAAAATATTTTTCTCTAGTTAAATATGATAACTTAAGACAAAACTGCTATTCTTTTCCCTTAGCAACAAAGACTCAGAAAGTTCATGTGGAGAAGAAACCTGGATCTGTGAAGCTCTTAGGAAAGTGAATTCAGAGAACTAAACACACCTGTGGTAGAATCACGGTACAGAATCTGTATATAGTCATCAAACAGATGAGTTCATTCTCTGCTAGACAGTGGGGAGTAAACTAATAGATCTGCTTATAGCACAGGGAAAACTCTAGCACCCGACAACTGGAAAGGAGAATAGCAAAATATTTTGGGCTCACAACAAGCAGAACAACTCTTCTGACAGCACAGAGCAGAAAGTAAAGGATCCACACAATAACTTGGTATATCACAATGATTTGGAAACAAGAGACAACGTCAAAGTGATCTCTATCTATCTAAAAGACATTTCTAAGGAAGAAAAATCATGAGAATTACTGGAAAAGAAATTCAGAAAATTCAGAAAAATAGTTAAGAGGCACTCTTAACAGATGAAGAAAAAACATCTGGGAAATGGTGGGTGGGGGCACAGTTAAAACTAGAAGAATTCAGATAAAATATAAAGTAATCTGACTAAATACATAAAAATGTATAGTAAAATATAATTTTTTTGCAAATTTTATTTCTGCAAAATAGTAATAGAAGTCTAGATGATTAGTACTAAGTTATTAGAATTATATAACACTTAATTATATAACACTTTGATAAAACAAAGCACTTGATCTGAAGAAATAGAAGGCCAAATTAGTGAGTTTGAAGGCAATCTGATGATTGAAATCTGCAAGAGCAATCAAGAAAAAAGTCCCACAACAACAACAAAATGAAAAGACTATGATGACATGGGAAACTCACAAGAGGAAGGCCATATTTCATTAGTTAGCTATCCAGAACAGAAAGAAAGAAAAGAATACAGAGAAAGTAGCCTGAGAACTGATGAAAAAATAACTGCTCAAGAAGTTTAAATAACTCCAAATAAAAGCACTGTGACACATCAATGTCAAACTAACCATCATCACAGGAAAGAAGGTGAGAACAGCTCAGGAAAAACAAAAAGTGACCTACAGAGGGGAGCCACTAAAAATAAGATTAGATTTCTCAACAGAAACCATTAAATCAAAGAGGCATTGGAATGATATGAATAAAAGGATGAAGAAAATATGTTACTAACTAAGAATCTTGGATCAAGCAAAAGTATCCCTTAAAAATGAGGGAGAAATAAAGACATTTACACATAAGGAGAAATGAAAGGAATTTGTGTACACAAAACCAACACTGGAAAACATTCCATGGGAACTCTTTGGACAGAGAATCAAAAACAGCAGAGATCAACCAGAGACGAAAATATAAGGCACCACTATCCAGAAATCAAACCATTCAAAGCAGTATTTAAAAGAAAACACATTTATAAGATTAAAAATAGGGATCAAGAGATAGCATTTTACAATGAAGATAATTACAAAGAAAATACAGGGAATAATGTAGAGATAAAACGCTGAACAGAAGGAAGACTACTTAGCCAGAGAAAACAGCTTTTCTATACTTATAAGAAAACATTAAATGAAAAAGTATGCTCAATATAAATGAAAAACACCATCAAAATAGTAAAGAGGAAAATCACAAAAATAGTAAATCATAGGAAAAAAATTGAAAGGAAACCCACAATCAAAAGAACCTCAGCCTAGAAATTTATGAGGGATAAAGATACTATGAGGACCCCATAGCACACATGCATGCACACACACACACACACACAGAACAAGATGACAGCAATCTATTCATATCTAACAATACCAATATTAAATGGGAGTGGATTAAATACACTAGTCTAGAGACAGAGTAGGTAATAAAAATCTTTTTTGGATATTAAAAATCTTCAAAAAACTACAACATTTCAACAAGGAAAATGAAAACTGCAACACTTCCACAAGGAAAATATGAAAAATTCCATTTTAAAATGAATTGTTGTTGTTAGATGGCAGTGAGTTAGTTTGTCCCAACAGGGACATTATATCAAACAGTACCGAACATTGCCCATCCCCGCTCCATCCGCTCAAGTGGTCCTGTGCTTGCACCCATTATCAAGGGTCTTGTCAAGGCTCTTCTTTTTCACTGACCCTATAGTTTACCTTGACAGACACTTTTCTCTCCCAATAACATGTCCAAAATATGTAAGAAGAAATCTCACTGTCTTTGTCTCTAAGAAACACTCTGACCATTCTTCCAAAACAGCAGTATGTATTTTTAGAATAGAATATCGTATTTTCTATCCAAGTTATTCTCCAACACCACAATTCAAATGCATCACATTTTCTTCAGTTCTTTTGCAATGTCCATCTTTCACATGCTTTTGAAGCCCTTGAAGATACCTCAGTAAGGTATATGCTAGTCCTCAAAGAAACAGCCCCACTTTCCAATAACTTAAAGAAGACTTGTATAGCAGATTTACATATTGCCATTCTTCCATTAATCTCTTCCTGCTGGTTCTAATAAGCCTTCCTCTTACCCTAGTGCTGCACTCTTCCTCATATAATCCAGATTCTCTAATTATTTGTGTAGCAAAAAGATTGAACAAGAGTGGTGAGAGGACACATTCCTGATATCAACATTTAGTATTCCTATATTCTGTTTGCATAACTATCTCTTGGTCCATGTGCAAATTTCCCAGGACCATAGGAGCACAATGAATTATGGAATTTCTGTTCTTTTCTAGGTTATCTAACATTATGCTTAGCAGCATAGGGATTGGAATTCCTCACCTCGTGGCTAGATGCTCAGTGTGGAATCACTACTGTGTCCCCATGTGATAAATGAGCCATATGATAGCTTGCTTAACCAAGTCTAAATATGAATAAATTGTTAGAAAGACATTACAGTCTTGAGAATCTGAATGCAAAACAAGAATAGATGCATGAATATGAAATTATGAAGCTATGTAATTCTCAGAATGCTTAATCTGGTCAGACACCTATTCTGAAAAATGCATGTATTATTAAACTTTAAAATATTTATACCTTTTGAAACTTATTCATATTATATAATTGATTTTAATAGTATAACCTGAAGAATATTTTTTTCTTTTAAAATTTTTCAAAAATTGCAGAAGTATAGTTTGTGAAAATTTCATGCTTGAAGTGTAAATATTATTGTATTGTGACATATCATCATAATCAAAATAATGGACAAACTCCTAACTTAGGCTATTTTTCTCCATTATTATTCCTCTCTACTTGCCTTAAAGGCCTCATCCTGTGATTTTCAGACAAAATGTGGATAATTTCTATCAGAGATTCCTTTGAATGTTCTATAATTTTATAAAAGTGGATTAAAGTAGTATGCATTCATAATACCTTCTTTTTTTGCAAAATAGAATTATTTTGGTATTTCCTGTAATGTGGTTGAAATGTAGCAAGGATTGTGAGGAAGGCACACGACCCTGCAAAGCTTTCCTTTGTCAAAGGATCACACATGGTGCAGTGACTTCACTTTGGACTGCTAGACCCAAACCACCATGACGGTGAAAATGGGACTTTCTGCTCCAGTGAAGAGTTACAGTCTCAGAAAACCCGCAGGGTCACACACCCCATGTCCCAAAGTTTCTCTTTGAGTTGGAATTAACTGATCAAAGTGAGTTTTAATACAATATTGATGAGTCAAATATGATTCAATGGTACACAATAACTAACAAAGATGTTTATGATAGTTTTGATCTTATAATTAAGAAATAGATTGGATAAATCTTATCATATCTATTCCATGAATATCATGAAGCCACTGCACACAATGATTAATAAGTATGCAAGAAAGTTTACAAATATGCTAGTTTACTTCGATGCATTCTCACACTAAGAAATCTAATATTTCATATATGTGCAGTGAGATATCATTTTAATAAAGCAAAAAATATATAATCCCTATTTTATATTCATAAGCCAATGTAACATAGAATATAATCCTGAGTAACAGAAAATGTGTTTTGCATAACTATATGACTGAAGTGCAATTACATAATTGTAAATATTTGGAATTCAATATGGATAACTATGGATAACATTGAGAAGAATGAGATTTCCAGAACACTTCATTATATTCATTGAGAATTTGTACCAAAAATGGATCAAGAGGCAGTAGTGTGAAGAGACGACAGAATAATGAATTGCTTAAAATCCAGAAAGCTCTATACTAAGGCAGTATTTTCTCAACACACTTATTCATCTGCATGCTGAACAAATCATCAGAGATGGTGGAATACATGAAGAAGGATTAGGTATCAGGATTGAAGGAAAGTCTATTAACAACTTCAATATGCAGATGACACAACTTTGCTTGATGAAAGTGAGGAGGACTGAAAGCATCTGCTGATGAAGATCAGGATTTCATACTTCAATAGTGGGATGATTTAAGGGAAAGAAGACCAAAATCCTCACAGTGAGATCAACAGGAAACATCAAAATAACTGGAGTAAAGTTGAAGGTATCAAGAAATTTGTCTTGCTTAGATCCACAATCAATGTTCATAGAAGCACCAGTCAAGAATTCAAAAGACATATTTTATTAGGTAAGGCTCTGCACTAAATCTCTTTCATGTTGAAAAGCAAGGATATTACTTCTAGGCCTGACCCAAGTCATCGTATTCTCCATTGCCTCATAATGTATGTGAAACGAATATTTATTGAGTAAGGAAGACTGAAGAAGAATTGATGCATCAATGCACCTGTTTTATATTGCTGGTGGAAAATAATGAGAAAACTATGAACTGCTAAAGAACAAGCTAATCTGTCTATAATAAGTACTGCCAGAGTACCCTTTGGAGACAGAAAGTCTTCCTCTTATGTATTGGATGTGTTGTCAGGAGAGACCAAGTCCTGAGGAAGGATACTGTGATCACTTTGGTAAAGAGGGGGGCAGTGACAACGGGGAAGGCCTACAATGAGATGATAGGATTGATAGGGTAGCCGCAACAGTGGGTTCAAGCACAGGAACGATTGTGGAAATGACTCAGGGCTAGACAGTGCTTACTTTTCTTGTGCACACAGTTGCTTTGGTTTGGAACTGACTTAATGGAATTTAGCAACAGTGACAACATATGGATTGTTTTGAGAAATCTAATATACAAGAAAGAAATTCTATAATGAACTTAAAATATTTATGTCATTGTATATTTATATAAGCATCTACATTTTGTATATATTTAAATAAACATTATTATGTTATTGAAATTTCAAAGACAAATAATCCGTGAATAGCTTTCTTTATCACAAGCAAAATAAAATATACAAAGCAAAAAATTTTTCTGCTAAAATTCCAGGACACTAAAATATTGTGGAAACTTAGGATTAAGGGTCAGTAGCAAAAGCCAAACACACTGTCACTGAGACCCTTAGTCCTTGAGTCTACCCTGTAGGACAGGGACTCACTGCCATTGTGGGTTTCCCAGACTGCACCTCTTTTTTTGGGGGGGTATCACTGCCCTCTGGTGGTCATGGGAGCTACCTGGCCTTGCTCCCAAGGAGCTGCTGCTGGATTTGGAACCACCAAGCCAATGGGCCGCAGTCCCACACTCAACCGCTACCCCTGAGTCTGGGGCTCAGCCCCCCCAGACTGCACCTCTTTGTGGAAGTTGAAAATATGAACTTTTCCCCGAAGTGAAAATGTCTTTCTTTTTAATAATATTATTGGCATGTACTTCACATACAGTACTATTTAATCATATTAAGGATAATTATGCACTCATCAACACAATAAATTTGGGGGGAATATTTTTGTCTCGTACTCCTTGTTGTGAGCTGTTCATTTCTCTCCATCCTTCCTTGCATATACCTAAGCAATGTTCAATCTAGTTATTGTCTCTACAAATCTACCTATCCTAGATTTCATATACATGTCATATACACATACAAAATCATATAAAACACAAATAAGAAGCCAATTTAAAAACAACAATGGATAGAAAAAGCGCAAAAATTCTCATTAGAAAGTAATCAAAACTGAAACAACTTTAAAATGTGTCAAAATGGAGATCAAATAAGGTGTTCTTCTTTTGCCAAACTGTGATGTTCATGATGGACTTTGCTTTTGCAGTACACTCATATCACAAGGCTAGTCACAACTTTCCACAGTGGGCAGAGGGGATTCACCAGAGACTGAATCCTGCAATGGATTTTTGGCTTCCAATGTCATGCAGACCCTTCTGAATATCAGGTGTTCACAATTTCAGCTGTGATACCACTTTCTCTTCAGATAGGGCTTTATTTTTTCACACCATTGTATCATACAGGCTAGTACGAGTTTTCTAGGGGGACTTATTTTATGTCTCACTTAGATGGCTGTTTATGTGAAGATGATCTTTTAAGATACTAGATGATTTTTTTCTGCTATCTTTTCTGATAGGCACCATGTGGTTTCTTCAACACACTCTGCTATAGCACCTATATCTTCGTTGATCTCTTCTTGAGGGTGAGTAGCAAACAAGATCATTTTATAAGAACTAAATATTCTTAGATTGGGGTTAGAATTGAGTGAATCTCAAAGTGGGTGCATAAGCAAAAGTGGCGAAGAAAGCTGATGGTGCCTTGCTATCAAGGGAGATAGAGTCTAGGACCATAAAGGCTTGAAGATAAACAAGTGGCCTTCTAGCTGGGAAAAAACAAAGCATACATGGAAGAAGTACACCAGCCTGTGTGATCATGAGTTGTTGTGGGGATCAGCTATCAGGTATCGAAGAACAAAAAATCATATTATTGTGAATGAGGGGGAATGTAGAGTGGGGAACCAAAGGACATCAGTGGACAACTGGGCATTTCCTCACAGAAGGCTGTCAGGGAGCGGATGAACCAGTCAGGGAGTCAGGGTGCAGTGTAGCAACAATGAAACATGCAATGTTTCTGTTAGGTGTCCCCCCCGCCTCCGTTACCTATCATGATCCCAATTCTACCTTACAAATTTGGCTGGACCAGAGGATGTACACTTGTACAGGTAGGCACGGGAAACACAGGGAATCCAAGACTGAAGAACCCCTCAGCACCAGTGGTTAGAAGGTAAACTATGGGAGGATGGAGAGAAGGTGGGGTATAAAGAGAGAACATATTGCAGGGATCTACATATAACCCTCTCCCTGGGGGACATGAGATAGATAAGTGGGTAAAGGGAGACATCGGGTGATGTAGTATATGACAAAATAATAATAATTTATAAATTATCAAGGGTTCATGTGGGATGGGAGGGGGGATGGAAGAGAAAATGAGGAGCAGATACCAGGGGCTCAAGCAGGAAGCAGGTGCTTTGAGAACGATAAGGGAAACAAACATACAAAAGTGCTTGACAATGGATTTATGTGTGGATTGTTCTAAGAGTTGTACAAACCAGGGCTGAGCCCCGGTGGCGTAGTGGTTGTGCGCGGGACTGCGGCCCACTGGGACAGAGGTTTAATTCCAGCAGTGGGGCTGGGCCTCCTACTCCCACCACCAGAGAGCAGTGATGCCCCCCCAAAAAACAAAAACAAACAAACCAAAAAAAAGAAAGCAGAAAACAGAAAAGAGTTGTACAAACCACCAATAAAATGATTTAATAATAAAAAAATTAAAGACAAAAAAGTGAGTCTCAAATACATTTATAAATCTATGATTTATATCTGGTAGGTGTATTTATACCTACGTGAATGGGAGTCATAGACATTTTTTGTTAATCACATTGACTGGTCCAGCTAATTGTGTCCAGTCACCTAGATTTTATTCTGTACAAGTCATCAATTCATGAATTGTGGTCTGATACCAGTTTTTACTTGTAATATTTTTCTGAGGTATGTATGCTTTAAATTTCATATGATTGACTAAATCAATAACAGTATAATATATATTTAATATATATGTACAATTATCTTTTGCCTCAGAGGGATGGTGTTCACTACTATAAAATCAGAATGGTGACTTGAAAATGAATAAGAACTATATTAATGCATTTCTTAGTTGATTAAATGAACTTTCTTCAATTGACTATTTGATAACATTTGTTTTTTTATGGTCTCTGATTAAAGTTGCAACCATTTTAAAGATTGCAAATATATTATTTTTTACCCTTTTAAATGATTGCTTGTTTCTAACTATATCTAAATAGGTTCACATCTGTCTTAAAATAGCTATTTATGTTAGCAATTAAATTAATATGCAAAAATTATTTCTGGTAATAAGGGAGCTTTGACTTCAAAGGATGTTATTTGCATCCAAACTTTAAACCTGCAAATTTAGCTTAAATACTGGATCTAATAATATATACTGCTAAACACTTTGGGGAAAAAATCAGTTTTACACCTGCCTCCATGTTTAAAGCATAGATTTGTTTTCAGGAATATGTTAATTTTTCAAGTTCTTAAAAAGTGGTCTTTCTTTCTTTTATTCTGTATATTCAGAGTGACAAACATAATGTAACTCTTGTTACTCTGTGGAAAGAAAATTAGTGAATCAAACTACATTGATTTCAGTTCACTCTTCACAGGCTCTCTCATTTGTGAAATTTAATGAGACATGGCTAGAAAGTAAGGAACAAAGGCTGAAAAAAGTCTTCTGGGGAAATATGAATTAATTTTGAAGACAAAAATTGACAAAGAATTTAAGAAAGCAGAAAGTTTATACCAATTATTTTTACTGAATTCAGTGGATAACATTTTGTGAAACTGACTTCAATATTAAGCACTTTGATAACATATGTTATTGACAAAATATGTTAAAACATTTTATTGCTAAAACATAGAACTACCTCAGTTACTTCTGTGTATAAAAGTTGAATGTTTAGATTAATAGGAACAAATATTTTAATTATTATTCACTGTGAAATACATAAAATGTTTTTTGGAAATGAATTACTTGTCTAATCTTGAATAATACTAAAATAATTCAACATATTGGATATTTTGAAGAGTTAAAAAAAGGGTGTGAAGGAAAATAGAATAAAAGTTATGTGCTGATTTCATAAATTCTTGGTCATTTAAACCCACTACCTAAGATTGTAAGTCTAATATAGTCTTCTAATATACAAATAAAGGATCACATTTAGACCCTTTCTTAGCTTTAAAATTATGTATGTATGTTTTTATTTATATGTATAAATATATTTCAGTTCTGGAAAATATTTTATACTTATTACTGATAGTAATAAAAACTAACACCTTTTATTCATATTCTATTTGCCTAATATATCTTGATTTATCTCTAATTCTTCTATCCAAAGTAAATTTTCTGATTTATTTTTCTACCCAAATCTCTAAGCTTCTAGAATTTCTTACTGTTATTTAATGACCTGGTTCCAGATAATTGTCAGCTTTTTCTTTATAGAAACTATTTATAATATTGAAGTTTTATTTATATTCTAAAGTGACTTTTTTATCTAGGTATATGTAGTAGTTAGATCATTTTATGTGGATTGAAGATGTATTGAAGTGTAGGGGCTGAATCCAACCCGTCAATCACATCACAGCCTGATGCTGTCTCACGTGGTCTTCTCATAAGGATGGCCCTGGGAACACTTTTCTCCCTGCTTTTTTGCCTTCAGCTTTGCTGGGATCCTGCCATTGAATCTGAAGCTACTGGATTCCTGCTCTGTTTCCACTTATTCTGGATCCGTGTAACTGCATCCAGTGGTCTGTGATCTTCCTGCATGCTATGTCATTGCATGGCCAACGTGAGTCTGAAGAGGGATGCATGAATGAGCATAGAATTTATGGATTTTGTTTGGACTGGTCTGTGATGCTTTATTTTTTTATAATTACTTCTTGATATCAAGCTCTTTTATCTTTTCAAGCATACACATACACACACACACATAAAAGTGACATTAAATTTGTTTATGTAGTCAACCCAGCCTAACACAATGTATTAAAATCTAAATGTGTTTCAAAAATTATTAGGTCTGATTAATTTCTCTTCATCTGTTCCAAACCTTGGCAGATCTAGTTTTGCTCAATTGTCAGTTGGTCATGTTAGGGTTTTTTTTTTGCATCATTGCCCCCTGGTGGTGGGAAGTAGGAGGCCCAGCCTTGCTCCTGGAGAGGGCTGCTGGATTTGAACCTCCAACCCAGTGGGCCACAGTCCTGTGCACAAGCACTATGCCACTGGGATTCAGCCCCATATTAGGTTTTTATATAGCATTTTTTCTTATGACATGTATCCTTAATATACTCTTTTAATTTTAATTTTAATTTTGAAGTTTAAAATAATGATCTTATCCCAAATAAAGATATTATCTCAAATAATTTTCTTTTGGCTTCATAAAAATATTGAATCAGTAAGCTTATTGAAGTAGTTCTGATTCTTTATCGAACTAGATCTAATAATAGACCAATTTTTCTTCAGAAAGAGTTTGTGTATTCATGCTTGTGATTGTTAGGATGGCAGGAACAAAATCTTAAGAGTGTGTGTTTTGATTACTCTAAAGGGTTCTGAGAAATCAGAATCCAAACCGCATTTCTACCTGCCATTGACTTTTCATGCGCTGTTGGATCTGTGGCATTTATATTGTGCAAGTGATAGAACAGTTTGTGTGGCTTCCTGGTCTATGGTATTGAGACTTCTCTTGTGCTGATCTAAATGCATCATCTACATATACTAGAGCTGCTATCCAGGCAATCTTTGAGTTACTTTGAGCAATGTATATGAGATGGCCAAACTATGCCATGGTAATAAGGCCTTCATATCTGATTTATATTTGAAAACCAATACTAATCCTATTGGCACAACTTCCTTTCTGATTCTTTCTGTTTGGAAATTACATAAGGAATCTGGAATGAACTCAATGACAGTGAGATCGATTGGCTTTTAGTTTGATGATGTAGGAACATTGATCGTGCTTTTGATAAAGTGTTTGCGTGCTCAAAATGACATTTGAAGTTCACACCCATCAACTCCTTGGACGAAAGAGGAGGCCATTTCCTCTTGTGGTCCTGGTGGCTTAGTGGGTTATAATTTAGGCTGCTAACCTTACAGTCAGTGGTTTGAAATCACAAGATACTTCATGAAATAAGGATGAGGATTCCTGTTCATATATCTCTTGAGTTTTACAGTCTCAGAAACCCATGGTAGCAGTTATACTCTACAGTGTCACTATGAATCATATTTTTTTTCAAAAAATCCTATATGCACTTCCTATGAGTCAGGATGCATCTTCGGACAGGGAGAGGGAGAGGAAGTAGATTAAGCCTTGGGACTGTAATAGAAGATGGTCCATTTGAATTTACCTGCCACTCCTAAGTAGGAAGATGAAGTTCTGCTTACAGAAAGACTTAAGCTCTCAGCAATCCCAGTATAGTCCTATGAGTTGAATATTAGTCATAAAATACCAAATGACAGAGGATAAGTGGGTGAAGATGCTGTCCCCTAACACATGCCTCTCAGTGTACCATACTGCGGTGGCTTGTACATTGCTGTGAAGATGGAGGCGAAGTTGCTGGCATTTCAAATACCAGCAGAGTCTAACAAAGTGAACAGGAACCACCATATCTTTTACACAAAGAAAAAAAATTTTAAAAACTTCAAAAAGACTTCACAGACTATCCACTTTCCAGGAACTAGCCACTGGAAACTTTATGGATAGCCTCAGAACAACACCAGATACCAAAGTCTACTGAATAACAGCAGGATATTGACAGAGAAAGTGCCGGAAGATTAACTTCCCAGGTGGGAAAGCATTCAAATACACCTGGTGAAGAGCGGCCTCCTCAAAGCGGAGACAACAATAATAACATGAGTGGAGTAAAGTCTGCAGGATAAAAACTGAAAATGAGAATATATATCTGAAAACATTTATTAATAATTTTAGTATATGCAGAATGAATCTAGAATATGTGAAAAATGAAATGAAATGAATGTCAATAATATTCTAGACTTTAGTGAGCTGAAATGGACTAGTTTGGGCCATTTTGGGTAAGAAAATCATACTAATTTCTATGCAGAGAATGAGAGATTAAAAAAAATTTTCCTAAACTCTTATGCTTTGGACTGTGATCCACATGGTTGGCAGTTTGAAATCTCCAAAAGCTCTGTGAGAGAAACCAGACAGTTTTCTCCAGAAAACTTTTGATCTCACAAACCCACAGGATAATCGCTATGTGTCAATATTCACTCAATGGTAGTGAGTGAATTCATTGTCTAAGAGGACATTTCAAGATATATCTTGAAGTACAATACTGTTTGTGATAAAATAATATCAATCTTCCCAGAAGGAAATTCATTTAACACAAAAATTATTCAAATTTTTCATTAATCACTAAAGTTTGTGATGCAAACTTTTAATAATTCTACATTTTCAGTCTGAGCTTGTCAAACTTTCATTCAAGATGCATTGATAATTATTAACAATTAGGAGAAATATGATGGGGATAAAAGGACATTAATTGGAAAATATGGCCTTAGAAACGAAGCTGCAGATCTGATAACAGAATTTTGCAAGGTCAACAACTTCTTAATAGCGCATACCATTTTTCAACAATACAAAAGGGTTCTATAAGTGGACTACACAGAAATACAATTGACTATCTCTCTGAGAAGAGAAGATGGAGAAGCTCAATATCACCATCTAAAACCAGGTCAGGGATTGACTGAAGAAGAAACCATTTAGTGTTCATATGTAAGCTTAAATTGAAACTTTAAAATTAAACCAAGTGGGCAAAAGCCAAAATATGACCTTGTGGATATCACAGCAGAATTTTGAGAACATGTAAGGAACAAATAGGATGCTTTGAACACTAATGAGAGATGACATAGTGAACAGTGGGAGGCCACCAAGAACTTCATATATGAATAAAGAAAGTGAACATTTAAAACACTGGGGGAAAAAAAGAAAATATCAAAATGGATGTGAGAAGAGACTTTGAAATTTGTTCTTAATCAGAGAACAGCTAAGGCAAATAAGTGAAAAAAGTAATAAAGTGCAACAAATGAATGTAAACTCTCAAAGGGCATCTTGAGAAGGCAAAATATCAAAATAAAATATTCAAAGACTTGGAGTTAGCAAACCAAAAAGGAAGAACATGCTCAGTATATCTTAAACTGAAAGAACTGGGAAAATTCCAGCCTTGAGCTGCAATATTGGAAGGTTTTATGGAAAAAATTGAACAACGCAGGAAGCATCAGAAGATAATCAAAATAATACACAAAGTCAACTTCTAAGAGGAAACATATGATTAAAAACAAATGACATTGAAGAAAGAAAGCCACGTTGCACTGAAAACATTAACCAAAAACACGGCTTCAGGAATTGATGGAGTACCAATTCAAATGTTTCAACAAGTCATGAAGCTGTTCTCTAACATGCAGAAAACTTTCCATAAGACCTAAGTGTTGTTATGTGAGTATCAACTTGCTTTACTGAGTTCAAGTTCATAATAACACATATGAGAAGATCATTTGCACATGGGCATGGGTTAAACAAGTCTATGATCCGTGGATAGCTGCAGATCACTTCTATCTGTGAAGCAGGGTTCTTTCAAATAAGACCAAGTCAAAACAGTTGCTTACAGGGGAGCCTTACTGTGTCAGTTAAATTCCAAACACTCTCATCTTCTTCAGTAACTTAAGTTGATAATTTTATTGAAATTCCCAGGGGGAAATCTTCATAGATGTCCTAGAAGAACACAGGCTATTCAAGTGGGTTTGCTTTTAAGAATTAAAAAAAAATTAATAAATTGATAGTTTCCTCGGTAAGAAAAGGCCAGGAAAATTATACCGAGTATTCTATTTTTTCATACCATTGACTTGAATTTTCTTCCATAGTAACAAGGCTTGTTCTATGAGAATTTGTTTGGAAAACTTCACCCAATCTACACTAAAGTTTGATCCTGTCCTTTCTGACTTCTGTTTGTCCTCTAAACTCAAAGAAAGTTGCTGTGGGTATGTTTCATTAGGGCCGTTCTGACCCATAACTATCCTCTGCAGAGCAGAAGGAAACATCACAGCACAGTCCTGCTTCATCTTAAAATGTTTCTGATGTCTAAGTCAATTTTCACAGCCACAGAGTCAATTCATCTAGTTGAAGATCTTCCTCATTTTCACTGCCCTCTCCCCTTTTTGCTAAGTTTCTTCTCCAGGACTGGTGTCGCTGAAAGCATGTCAAAGTATTTAAGAAAAGTTTTGTTATCCCGTGATGAGAGAGCATTCTAGTCATATGTCTTTCAAGACAGTTGTTTTTCTTTTAGTGTCCATGGTCTGATTCTAGATGGTCAATACCAGTCCATTTTAGTCCATTAATGTCTAAGACATGGAGTAACATGTCATTTCAGTTTTAACAGCTTCTGATTTTCCTTGATTCATACAATCTACATTTGGCTCTTAAATTCTTTTTTCTTCTAATCCTCCCCTCAAATCCTAGATATGTGTTTGCAGCAAGTCTTTTCTGTTTTGCAGCATCATTAAATCAAAGTCCTTCTCAGGTCACTACCACTAGCCCTATTTTGAAGGGGCATCTTTTATCTAGTTGTATTTTAAATGTCTTAAAATTGAGACACTCATCTTCTACCCCATACCATATATCTGCTGCTACCCAAAAGGGTCTCATTTATTTTTAAAAAAAGAGATTACCTGGTCCTCCTTTGTAGATTGGAAAGACCAGTGTAACATGTTGCCCATGGGTGCTTCAGATGGTATATGAGGTGATGATCTAATTTCCATGAACAAAGTGCAAACTGGCCGATAAATTATAGAATAGCAGTTCTAAATAATATGCATTCATATATTTACAAAGTAGTTTAAAATACTATAAATAAGACCAACTACCATTATATGGAAATGCTGAATATATTTATGAATATATTCATACATAATCAATATGTACATATATATTCCCTTAAGAGGGATGCTTTTTGTTATTTTAGCTTTCTAAAGGGATAGAATAGTGCTGAAGAAACAATAATGTAATGGATACTTTATGTTCCTCCTTTTAACACTTTGACAGTATCACTTCCTTTTTACTTTGTTTGGATAACTTTTCCATTGCACATGATTCTTGTGAGCACTGATAGACTTACTCCAGTGCTGTGTGCCAATAAAAACACCACCTTGATAATTGGCCTATGTTTTGGGGAATTAGGACTTGCTATGGTGTAATGCAAAAATAGAATACTGAGAACCACAATTCTGCTAAGCTCTGATTTCCCTAACTTGAATAAGAGGCACTCCGTTTGTCCTACTGAGTTGATGAGTTGCTTTCCCTATGTGTTGCCTAGGTTTTCAGTTTTCTTTGGTTCCTTTTTAATCCTACACATTCATATTTTTAAATATATTCTTTATCATTCAATTCAGGTCTTTCTTTTTATAGCTGAATATGTAACCGACAGGCCATTTTAAAAAACATTTTGGTTAGAGTAGTTTCAAGGAAAACTAAAAACTTCTTAACCTTGCATTTTTGATAATAAGTATTAGATCTTAGCAGTTTTTATTCACTATTCTTCTTTTGAACATATGTAATCAATAGGATCTTAGAGATTTACATTTCTAATAATAAGGCAATATCATTTAAGCACCCAAAAGAACTCTGGATTCAGAGGTTAGGAAACTTCCCCTTTTTAATTTACAGAAACAGGCTATGCTTCTCAGAGATACCTAGAATGCTCTTCTGGGACTCTCAATTGTCCTCTCCACATCTGATTTCGAAGCCAAAAGGCATACATAGAGGAATTACAATCGTACAGAGTTAAGGCTTTGGGTTCCACTCACCAGATGGAATCAGGGTGACAAATGACTCCTGTCAACTACCTCTCCTAAGAAAAGTTGCATGGCTTTTAAAGTTTATTCCAAAACTCATCTTTTCAAGCCCAAACCCTAATAATTAAAGTTATTATACTGCAGCTATTTTTATTTTTATGGCTTAAAAATATTTAATTGGCATGAGGCCTGAGGCATCTTGAAATGCATTTGCCATTAGAAATACCTAATAATCAGCTTAAAAAGAAATATTTTAATTTCAAAGCGATCAGCTGTTCAAATTGTACACATGTTTGGGTCAGATGTTTGCTACTTTACTATGAAAAGCAGAAATAAAGCTGAAAGGTAATCAAAGTTAGCACAAAGAGATCTGAAGAGGGTGTTTTAAGCTGAATAACCACTAATTAAAAATCATCATTCTAAAAAAGTGATTATTTTTGCATATTTTAAGTAGCCTCTCAACTTGTTTTCATTGTGTATTTATAGCAAAAGCCTGAGGCTATCCTATGAGTATGAAAATCTCAAGTATGACAATATTTATATTCTAAATTCATTAGGGCTACCTATATAATGAAAAGACAATCAAACTACTATAGACTTTGACTTCAATTGACTACTTTGATTTCTATGAAAAGTAAGACTTTAAGTATTTGAATCTCACGATGAATCAGAGAAGTGCACATGTGGCATATCTATTCATGATTGTATTATTATTGCTATTTCACTAATACTAAAGATAAAACCAATTCAAAGACTCAATATTTTATATGTGATACAATTGAGGTGATATAGTAATAAGCTCACAGCTAAATAAATATGAATAAAATTTTAGTGATAGCCAGAAAGAAGGGGACATGAAATCTTTAAAGACTGAAAAAAAAGATGCCCCCGTTTTTTGTACTGTAAATCATGGGCTGAAATCAACCTATTCCATGTATGACCGTGAGGAGGGATCCTCTGGCTTACCTGTTTTTAATGGAGGCATCTCTCCCTGTGTGCGTCCCTATTCTGATCTGCTGTAACTGAGACATCATTGGGTCTTTGAGCCAATCTATTCTTGTAAGAACTCAATAGCATAACCAAAATCTCTCAATTACCAATAAAAGTCACACTCACAGGGGCATGTGCTAATAATTCAGCACATGTTTTGTTGCTGCTCTTCTGTTCGGTGCCACTGAATCAGGCCCAACCCAGAACAACTAGATGAAAAATGGAAACAAATACTACCCAAGTCTGCATTATCCTCACAATTGTTCCTCTCTTTGAGCCTTCTGTTGCAGCCACTGTATCAAATCATCTTGTTTCGAGCATTTCTCTCTCTCGCTGCTCTTCTGTTTCACAAAGCATGAAGTTCTTTTTTGAGATTAATCTCTCCTGACAATATGCCCAATTTATTAAGGCAGAATCTCACTACCTTTGCCTTTAAGGAGTAATCTAACCGTGCTTCTTCCAACAAAGAATTGTTTGCTTCTTTATTAGTTCATGGTACATTCCATATTCTTAGCCATCATCATAATTCAGTTCATTTTCCATGACTTCCAATTTTCCTAGATTCATACTGCACACATTCAAAGTTCTGATAATTCGTACATCTTTGTAGCAGTTTCTTTTCACTGTGACTTGTGCCACATCAGTACAAGTCCTTAAGACTCTGCATCCATCCACAGCATAACTCCAATCACGTCATTATCATGAACTCCACCCTAAGAAGACCACGCTTCCTTAGCAAGATTTTGAATGACTTCTGACATGAAGGGTTCATTTTCTGGAACATTCTCTGACAATATTCTGACTTCTCTTAATTAGACCTTCAGTGTCTAACAATGTTTTGTTGCTTTGCGTTAACTTTTCAGCTGATAAATCCTTCGAAATGGACGATTTTTTCTTTGTCATTGGTTCTCAGTCTGGAAATTCAGCTGAAATCGGGTCATAGATTTGAAACATCCAGATATTACAATCTTATAAAGAAATTTCAAAATTTGTCACATCCCTGTACAATCAAGAGATTTTACATCAAAATTTCTAGTGATGGGACTAAGACCCTCCTATGTTTTCAAACTCCCTGAGTGATTCTCATATGCAGATAAAATTTAGATCCACTGTCCTTATGCATAAAAGCTTTTAAAAATGGGCAACTTGCCTAACAAATATAGACCTGGATATAAATCTAGACATAGATGGAATATTTCTACTTAAACCTTGCCAGTGAAGCTAATGTTTATTATAAAATTATGTCTGAAATGTATTTGGTAGCAATCCAAAGAAGATAAATGAGCACTCATCTTGGAAATTGTTTAAATTGGCAGACACCACCACTTCCATAAACAAACTGTTTCAAAAAGAAATCATATCTTGGGATCATTATACTTTAAGATAAAGATGAAAAACCTTTGTGTAAGATGTTGTATAAAGCTTCACACTGTAAAATGGCAGCACGTGAAATCATTTCATAATGAATAATATCTACCAAGATACCTATTCATAATTTAAAATATGTGTTCAGACAGATTGGTGTATCCACTTTCCTCTATTATCCTCTACATGTAATCTTCTAAGTTAAGATGCACTGATATTATTGACAGGATATGCTTAATATAATCAATTAAAATGATAGTCTTGATATTTTAATTAAATGTTAGTAATATGCTAAGATTATCATGCAAATATTATTATAAACCACAAATATTTTAATATATCTATCATCAATCTTTCTTTGTAGGTTTATTCATTTAGATACTTTTTCTCCAACTATTAATCTATCATCTAAATAGATATGTTGTTATTCACTTCTTCAAGTTGGTTCTGACTAACTCCCTGTGTGTTAGAGGGACTTATCTTTAGACTTGTCTTCCACAAACAGATACTGTTGTCCATAGGCATCATCAAATAGATTGCAATTCATAAAGACCAGATGCATAACAGAATTAGACACTTCCCAGTTCTGATCCATCTTCACAAGAACTATTATGCTTTCACTCACTGTGGTCACAATTGTGTCAACCTTGAAGCCAATGGCCTATCCCACAAGGTACCTCCGAATGGGGTACAGAGAGTCAACCTTATAGGTAGTGGCTGAGCACTGAAACATTTTAGCTACTCAGGAGATTTTAGTTGAATTTTTCAGACCACAGAGTAGTTACTGTTTTTTTTTTTTAATTTGTGCTTTATAGAATAAAGGTTTTTAAAGCAGCCAATTAAAATAATTATTTCAAAATAAAAGTTATTTAAGCTTATATCTTTATAATGTTTACTAGACACAAAAATGGGAATCATATTTGTATTTTAGGAATGTGATTCATATCTCAAATGATATAAACTGAGTTCATGAAGCTATTAGAACTGAAAGTTTTCACAACATTGCTCAATATTTTGCTTTTTGGCATAAAAAAGTTTGAATAAACAGCATGATATTTTATTTTTAATTTTATTTTCTTTTTCCCCAGAGCCTAGAATTTATTTTTAGGAAAATGCTACATTATTAAATTGTGGACAAAGTATATTAAACAGATGCAAAGCATTTAGTTTGCTTTCAAGGATCTTTTTTATTATATGCTAACATTTGTCTATGATACAGATATTTTTTACATAATATTTAGATATTCCAGTTAAAACAGTAAACCCCGTGCCTTCATACTGCAGGGCCTTCTATGTTGCTGTGAAACTGGAAGCTATGTCACTGGTATTTCGAATGTCAGAAAGTCACCTGAAGTAAGCAGGTCTCAACAGATCTTCCCAACTCTGACAGGCAATGAAGAAGGAGTTTGCTACCATTTTGGAGGAAGTAACCATTGAATACCATTGCGTCTAGAATCAAAACATTGTTAGACCCCAAAAGCCTAATGAGTGGTAGTAGAACACTGTTGGAGCCAATGCTTGGAGATGGGCCCCTCTGGGCAGTGCACAGGACAGGTGACTGAGGAAAAGCTGCCTTCTCTGGAGTCAGCTGTGGTGACTGAGGCGGAGAAAAGCCTGGGGCGGGCCGGGTGGGGGGGCACAGTCTTGGGATCTTCATGTGTTTCTGGGGCGTGACTTGGAGGTGGCGGCAGAAACAGCAGCACTATGCTAAAATCCTGAACTTCAAAGTGTGAATCTAAGAAAATTGGAAGTTCTCAAAAGTAAAATGAAAACAAATCAAGATTGACATTCTAGATTTTAGTGAGCTGAAATAGACTGGTGTTGGCCACTTTGCATCAGGCAATCATATCATGTACAATGTTTAGAATAACACTATCATGGGGAATAGAATGGCCTTCATTGCCAAAAAAGATAGAGCAAAATCAGCCTTGCAGAACAATCTTGAGTCTGTGATAGGATCAGATATACCAGTCTTTAAGGAAAGTCAGTCAATATGACTATTATTCAAATTTTTGCACCAACCACAAAAGCTAGTGTGGCAGTCATATGCTTATGTTAATTTTATGATTGAAATGTAGGGTGAAGTCTAGCCTGTTAATCTGCACATAATCATTGAGTAGCCAATGAGGCCTCTATGTGGGCATGGTTTTCTCCTGAGACTGCTGGGCAATCTCGCGATATTTCCCTCGTGAAGATGAGAATCTATCTTCCCCAGTTGTTAGGCGTTAATCTCAGAGGCGATGAGTCTTGGAAAAGACAAGATGGCAGCATCGGAGAAGCTGGAGGAGCCGGCAGAGAGACCACACGGCTTTGCCCTGATGGAGCCAGACCTCTGAAACTGGGGCGGCCACATGGAGACCTCTGCCAGCGATGAGTTGCTTTTGTTGTTGATGGACCTGAGCCCTGGAAGTGAGGAGAGATTGGGAGACCCCTGCCAGCACCGGGACTCTGCATCCACTGACCTGTGACTTTGTGAGTCGAAAGGAGACTTTATAGACTGATATCGGGTGTATGGGCTGATATCGGACTTATGACTTTGTACTGGACTGCATGGGATGCTTTCTTAATGTCCTGTTTCTCATATATATAAACCTTTTCCTTATATTGATATGGGTGTCTATGGAATTTGTTCCTATAGCCTACCCGGAAAGACACAGCTAGTAATGAAGAAACTGAAAAATTCTACCAACTTGAGTGCTGAGCAAATGATCAAACAGGATCATATGAAGAAGAATCTGGCACCAGGATTAGAGGAAGGTTTATTAACAACCTTCCTGAGATGCAGATAACATAGACTTGCTTGCTGAAAGTGAGATGGATTTGAAGCACTTGCAGACCAAGTTCAAGGATTTCAGCCTTCAGTGTGGAATGCTAGTCACTGTAAGGAAAAGCCAAACCCTTACAGTTCAATCAACAGCAAACCTTGCTAAATCTGCCCCTCAAGACCTCTTCAGAGTATAGAAAAGCATACTGTTATCTTGAGGACTAAGGGGCATTTTACTCAAGCCCTGACATTTTCTATTGCATCATATATATGTGAAGTTTGGTCATTGAATAGGTTCGACCAAAAAATAATTGATGCATGTGAATTATAGTGCCCGAGAAGAGTAATGAAAGTACCATGGACTGACAAAAAGACAAACATATCTTTCTTGGGAGAAATTATGATCACAGTGCTTTGTGAAAGCAAGGGTGGTGAGGCTTCATTTTACATACTTTGGGCATGTTGTGAGAAGAGACCAGTCCCTGGAGAAGGACCACATGCTTGACAAAGGAGGAGTAATCAAAACAAGGCAAGTCCTGGATTCGATGGATGGACACAGTGACTGCGACAATGAGTGCAAGCATAGGAACAGTTGAGGAGGATGCAGCAGCGGGCACAATTTATTCTGTTGTTCACCGGTCAATACAATTTGGATCTGAGTCAATGGCACTTAACAGCAACATAACAATTCTACTATACCAAGTAAGCGATCATTCTCCAGTTCCTTGTCCCTCCAGTTCCTCGTCTCTTCATGTATAAAGTAGGTGAAAGGTCGTCTCCGCCGGACCCTCGGCCTCTAAGGAGCATCTGGAGGGTGGTGCACCCTCCTCCGTATCCTTTCTGCGGCACTGGCTTTCACCGGTATATACGGTAATGTTCATTTTGTTTTTCTTGAGTAGCTGTTAGAACCTTTAGTTTCATAAAAAGCAGTATATTAAATGAATTAGTAAATATTTGGGGAGGAGAACAAATGTGGTTTTCTGAACAAAGTACATTGCTTGATTTAATGAATGTCTTGTCCTACTTAAGTTGATATTTGAGTGTTTCCTCTCATTAATCAAGCAATTAAGATTGTTAAAATATCGCTTTAACAAAGATTATATTTCAATTCCTGCTACGCATGGATGATGTTATTGACAAATTATTTTGTAAACAGGTCTGTCCTTTCCAGTGGATGCATTTATAAATTATGCTTTAATTTGTGATTTTTTTTGCAGAGTGTGTTACTAGAAATGTACTCTGCTAATTTATAGTTGTAGAAGTACACCCTCAACAATTACTTTGTTTGGTTTTTGTTTCCACACTAGATGCTTTTCCCATTCCCTTTATCTATGCTAGTTTGCTCATTTACAAGATAGTGTCAGTAAATGAATTATAGTAATATTTAACAGCAACTTATTTCCCACTCTTTAAATTGGTTTTTGTTCAATATATGTAACTTGCTTGAGTCATGCAGCAACTCTTTTGCCCATGTATTTGTACTTTAGAATACTTAAAATGTCTTGAAATATTTGTAAAACCATTTCTCTTGTTAAAATTTAAAAAAATTAACCATTTCTCTGTGTGTTATGTAGGATTAGTGATACCTTATTAACCTAATTTGATCAACTCCCATAGTTATTTTTGTTCAAATATTTTTGTTCATTAAATCTGGAGTTATAGATTTAAAAAATTAACATTTTGCATATAAATTATTCTATTGGGTTTTGAAAAAGGTCTCTCCATTACTGACTAGATATATTGCAACTACATCTATATTTCTCAAACAGATAGATAGAATATTGCATGAAACTTAGTTGGCTGTTAGGAAATGATACAATTCCAAGAATTTGATTTAATAATTACAAAAGGAAAATTGATGTGTTATCTGAATATATAGGATTAAATAGCTGTTTTCTATTGTACAAATGAATATGCAGTGTATGCAAGGACTTTTATTTGCTATTTGATCTGTGATAGTTTCAGAACTTCAATATGCTAGAACATAGATTGTGACTCATTTTCCTCACTTAATCTGAAGATAAGTCAATAAATTTAAACATGAGAAATCTTTGCTATCAGTTGCTGCACTGACAGAGTACATGCCTATCTTCAATAATAGAAATTCATTTCAAAATTTTTATTTTTCTAATAGAGCTCAATTAATAAGATGTTTGCTTTATGTGAATATGCCTGAAAATAAAAGCAGTAATTCAATATGTGTGCACTTAAGATTAATGTCTTTTGCTTTTGTATATTAATTGCTCTTTCATGGATTTTAAATGTACTAAATACATATTGTACACAATTTTTCTTTAGCTAAGGCATTTGATACTTCAGTTAAAGCACTTTCATAACCACTTGTTGGTTTCTCTATGTATTCCACAAAAGAATGTTAAAGTAACCGTATTAGAAATACAAAAGGAAAAAAAAAGGATTTTGAAAGACCGATTTTCAGAAATGTATCTCCAGGCCTTTCATTTTTTTGTTTGTTTTTTGAAGGGCATCACTGCCCTCTGGTAGAAGTGGGAGGCCCAGCCTTGCTCCTGGAGAGCTGCTGCTGGATTTGAACCGCCAAGCCAGTAGGCCGCAGGCCTGCACTCAACCACTATGCCACCGGGGCTCAGCCTCCAGGTCTTTCTTCCAAGGAACCTCTCGGTGAATTTACAGTCCAACATTTTGACTAGCAACAAAGAATATTCCAAATGCATTATATACATCATCGAGTCACAGATTAACAACTCTGATCAATACTGACTGTGATTACTTTCACTCTTGTGTCTAACCCCATGCAAGGCCTGTTCAGACAGATCCATTCCTAGCTCTCCTAATCTTTCTCTAGATGATCTATTCATTTCTGCTAATCTTCAACAGTTTTATTCATATTACACGGAGAACAAAACATTCAATTGAGCACAAAGTCTCAAGGAATTATGTATACAGGAAACTTCAAATCCATTCCAATTCTGTTTGACAATTCTATGACAGCAGACATGAATATGAACTAAATATTTTAAAGAGAACAGATAAAAATAACCGCAAATGGCCAAAGAGAGTAAACAACAGGCATCTTGCAAAGTTTATAATTGTTCTTTAAAAATGGAAGACACCATTCATAAAATATAAAACTGTATTCTTCAGAGTGATAAATACTTAATATCTTTAATGTCAGATTTGAAATTATATTGTTCTCTATAACCCTCAATTGCGATGTTAAACATTTTCATAAAATAATTTTGTAGGTAGAATAATTAATAACAGTATGTTAAGATGTAGAATATAGTACAGTATTTATAAATAAATACTTAACTCCTATTTTAAACTTTAAGTTGGTAATAACACTTTGAGTGATTAGGAATAAGCTTGGATTTATATGCTTTCAAAATAGCAAAAATACCAAAAAGATTACTCAATTTAACTAAATTTAATTAACTTTTTGTAACCCAAATTAAGTATTCTAAACATTTTGAAGTAGTGGATAAGAATAGGATTAATAACAGGAATTTTAATAATTAACATTTTCCTCTGAGTATCTAATTGTCATTGTATAAAGTGACAGGGATGACACTTTTGTCTCTAGCTCACATACCTGAATACTGATGCAACACTTAACTTAGAGACAGAACAATTGAAGGACTCGTTTGGGAATCTGAAATCTTGTCTTTAGTTTTGTCATGCTAAGTGTGAAGTGCTGTGAGTTATTCAAAATTATATGATAAGCAGGTAATTGAAGATAGGCTTCCATATCTGAGAGGGAATGTTTTTCTAACAATTCTTTTTCTAATTTTGTGTAAGGTTTCACCCTTTATATATGAGGTATTATATATGCTTTAAGAAGTGAAAAGTTTGGGTTCCATTGCATATAACCAGTCATAATTACTGTGATACTTAAGGTTTGTTTTAATGTAATTGACCCAAAGTTCATAGTGGATTAGCAGTTAACAGTGCAATCACATTCATAATGGGAATTACTATGAACAGTAAATTTGTTGAAAAATACAGAAGATGGGTTGCAACTTCCTTACTCAGACAATAACCTTCATGTAATCAATTCAAAGGAAATTTTAAAAAACAATTTAGCACAACAGTTTAGATGATGTCTCTGAAATCATCTGGTGAATTTTTTATAATATCTTATCTAAATAGGAAATCTGGGATATGAACTAGAAAAAATGTATGTCCTAGTTTTGCAGAGTATCTGCGTAATTGTACACTTAATAAAGACAATTAAAGCATTTCATTCATATATATCTAACTATGCATGAAGAGAGAGAAAAGAGCAAATGAGAATTTTTTTAATATTAAAAATGCAAATCTGTGCAACTATTGTGGAAAGTGATATGACAAAACACAAACAACTAAGAATGAAATTCCACAAGAATTTGTTGGGTTAATAACTTAAAGAAGTAAGACACCTAACAGAAAAAGATAATGCACTTCTAATGTGGTAGTTACATAATCTGGTGTCAATTTGAGGATTAAGAGTGTAGAGCTGGAGCCTATCCTGTCAATTAGAATATAGCCAATGAAGCCTCTGTGTGGGCATGCCCTTCTCCAGAAGATTCTGGCAACTCCTATATTTCCTCCTTCGAGGTGTGAGACAAACTTTCTCTCTGCTCATTCCCTACAATATATCTCAGAGGAGAAGCCACATGGACCCACCCTGATGCAGCCCGAGCCCTGGGTTTTGGAGAAGACAGTTGGTGACCCTTTCCAGCACTGAGATGCTTCAGTGCCACTAGAACCACAAGATTTCCCACCCACTTGTCTGTGATCTTCCTGCATTTGGTCTCATTGCATGCATTCCATGAGACAGAAGAGGACTTTATAGATTGTTATAATATATATGAACTAATATTGGACTTATGAACTTGATCTAAACTGGGCTGGGATATTTTGTCAGTATTCAATTGCTCTTGTATATAAAGCCCTTTCTCATTCATATATGAGTGTCTAGGCATTTGTTTCTCTAGTCTACCCAGAGTCACACACCCATGTTAATCCCAGACTTGTCCACAATAGAAAGAAAAAAATAAAAAATGCCCACCAGTAGAAGAATGAAAAGATAAACTTTGTCATGTATATATAATGGAATGCTATGCTTCATTTTTTAATTAATTAATTAATTATTTTTATATTTTGGCCATCACTGCCTTCTGGTGGGAGTGGGAGGCCCAGACTTGCTCCTGGAGAGCTGCTGCTGGATTTGAACCACCAAGCCAGTGGGCCGCAGCTCCGCATACAACCATTACGCCACCGGGGCTCAGCCCCACTATGCTTCATTAATGAAATAATTATAAAACCACAAAACAAGGGGAGGGAGCCAGGGTAGGATAGACTTTCGGGTTGGGAGTTGATGAGTGGCTTGAACTATTGAATTTTCATTATCTGATATATAAATACCACCAACATAAAAAAAAAACCAATTTAAAAAATGTCTTGAAAATGCATATTAGTTTCTTGCTATTTTCAGACATAGTGTCATTCTCAAGATATACTTGAGATATGAGACACTGATTAACTTCCATTCAGCTAATTATTAATAATTCTCTCCCAGTGAAATATAAACATAGATATATGGACACATTTACATATGGTACAAGAATTTCATTGAAAAATTCATATTACTTAAAAATCCTTTTAAAATTAACTGGTATATTGTAATACAGCAAGAAAACTTCTTTGTGTTAATATATTCTTATAAGAAATTCAAGTGTAATGTTGGACATCCCTCACATAAATTATACCTATGTTCAGTATGTGATGTTATCCCATTTTCAAAAAAAACTCCAAACTTATTTTTCTATGAAACTTTATTCTGTCTTGTAAAAAAAAATAAATACCTTGCTAGAGCTATTATTAGCAATTTTAAAGTGATTAAATTAAATGATATATTCAAAATAGAGATGGCCTTGCAGGTTAATTAAGCTCAATTTTATTGTTTCTATTTTTAAAACAGTGTCATCTTTATAATTTACTAGAAAGGGAATTACATGAAAACACATATTTTGGTCATTCTTTTCTTATTTCTCTCATACCCATAAGGGACAAAACACAGACTCATTGCCACTGAGTCAATTCCCAAACATAGCAACCTCATAGGGAAAAACAGAACTCTAGTTTCAGAGGCTGTGGTTCTTCACAGAGGCAGAAAGCCTTATCGCCCTCTACTGGTTGGTTAGGACTGCTGACCTTGCAGTTAGACGTCCAGACCATAACCTGAAGACCCCAGGACACATCTACTGTTATCTACATGTAGATTTATTTGTAGATGTAGATTTATTTGCATATGTGTATCTACATATACTAACATACTTTATTCAGTCTCATGAAGAATTTTGAATATTTTAATTCTCCAATGTATACAGCTTAAACATTGTAGTATTTTCTCCATTTTAATATAAGCATTTAAACTTGCTGCTAAATATGATTTGGCTATATAGTGTAGGTTTTATGATTTCATTATTTAATTTTGCTAAAAGTTTGTGATGATATTTTTTTGTAGTTCATAAGGTGTCAAAGTTTTTTTCAACTTGTGTTGTTATTTTCCTTTATTTGTGATCTTGATGTTTCTATGTTTCTCGGTAAGCCTGGTTCATTTGCATATTAATCTTGAAAATGTGTGCTGTGTGAATGACTATTTAGCTCATTCTATTTTAAGCATTATGTGGATTCATAAAAATTAAATATGAGCATAAATAAAAATGTGCTGCTTCTAGTGTCCAGTTCATACATGCATGGATCTATTACCAACACAATGTGTTTGAACTGGTCTCCGTGATCTTTGGATGTGTGCAGACAAGTTCTCTCAATAAGTTTTCTAGGTCTTCTTAAGGTGTTTTCCAAAATAAGTGTGCAAACAAAGCTGACTTTCAAAGGGATCATTTTTTTATTTGTAAATATTATTAAATGAGTTGTGAGCCATCAGTAACTGAATGCAGAGCAGAATAACGCTCTATCCTGTCCTGAACAATGCTCAAATTCACTGTTATAATTGAGCCCATTGTCATAGCCACTTGGTCAATTTTCTTTTGTATGTCTATTTCAGGCAGTATGATACACTTCTCAGTTTTTGAGATGGTGCTGCTTATACATAAAAGAATAAGGTGTCTATACTGCAGCTGCAAGCTAGTATTAATTTGCCACTTGGCATCATGGTGAGCCATCTAGTAACAACTGCAAGAAGTTAGATTGGATCTGAATCTCCTCCACTCTTCTGAAGTGAAGATCTATTAAAAATAATGATACTATGATAACACTGGCTTGCCTGGTACTGCTGCCCCAAATCAGAGTTCTAGCTAGAGGCAGCTGTAGGTCTTTTATTGAAAGCCAAGGTAAATTGGGGCAGTTCCCCTAGCAGTATAAATTAGTCAGAACCTTAGAGACATAGGTATATTTTAGGAGCAAAGCACTGAACTCTTTTTCTAAGAATTATGTCACCTTAATTCACTAATTTGGTATGCCTCAGGGTTTGCATGTATTTTAGAGATACTGTAATGAAGCGTGTGAGTATTCATTTAAACACAGAAGTCCCTGAAGAATAAAAGGCCTGCCTAATTCACTGAAAATGCCATCATTCTCAGAATGATTCCTAGAATAATGCAGACTCCTACTAGCTAAGTTAGGTAAGTTATTAGGAGCATATGGGGATGAAATGGGTAAAATGTGCTAAAGAAATTACATAAAATTAGGTCATCTTCAAAGGGATTAATAAAAATGTATAGTTTACAAACTGAAGACCCCCTTCCCCAGATACATTTCATTCTGTCCTCTCTAGTGCACATAGACACAGAGTCACAATTTCAATGTGCTCAAACTCTATGCCCTTTCAAGTCACTTCATATCCATACTGTGAAGATACATGATCTGTTTTCATGCGTGTTACATGATCTGCAGATTGTGTGAACACCATATCATACTCTGACCCTACTTTTTCTTTAAACTTCTGGAGCCAGCTGAGAGCCTTGTTCTTCAATTCACATCACCAGCAATTCTCTATATCTGATATAAGACACCTTAGTATTTTCATTAGCCTTGCAGTTTTCTACTTTTTAATCATTTTATTAACTCATCAAAGTTCGTACATACACTCCTTACATGCAAAGCACATTTGTTGCCATCATCATTCTGAAAACATTTTCTTTCTATTTAAGTCCTTGGTATTAGTTCCTCATTTTTCCCTCCCTCCCTACTCCTCCCTCCTTAATGAAAACTTGATAATTTATAAATTATTATTTTGTCATATCGTTAACTCCACCCTACTGTCATAGTCCCAATTCCTCAAATCCGGTTAGACTAGGGGATTTATTGGTACAGATAGAAACCGCAGGACCAATGGTGAGAGTGATGATAGTGGGAAGGTGGGGGAAGGTGTAGTAGAAAGGAGGGAAGGGAGACATTGGACAGTGTATGAGTCTTGAAGTTTTCAGGCATGCCAATCATTAAGTGCTTGGACAATTTTCTCTGAGGATCAAGTGACTCTGAGTGTGACATGGTTAATTGCAACCAAGAGGGTTCAATAATTATCTATCATCTTGTTCTTTTTTGTCCTACTTGATAAAAGCTTGATGGGTTTTGCACAAAATTTGTATCAACAATTGAAAGCATAAACAATATTGTCCTGCATCATGTCCATTCGGGTAACTTTCAACTGCATTTGCATTCTTTGTTTCATATGGCCATAATAGAATTCAGAAATCTTGACTGGAGAATGCATGTAGGAAACACTTTGCTACAGACAGTATGTCCATCTCATATCGCTAGTATACAAAGTTATTGTTCTAACACATAAATAGTACACATACGACCTTTACTATGTATGCCTTGATGGTCACAATGAATGCCTATATTATTGGCTTAAATATGTACTGCACTGAACTGCATTGAACATACCTTATAAGACTTATGTTATTCTATAGTAAATGTTTTATATAGAAAATACAGAAAGACATTTTCCTTTATATCTAGTATTTTTAGTGTAATTCCTCAATGCCATATATTTAATTCTGACCCAAAGTGACCTAATGTAAAATATAAATAATGAAATATTGCTCAACCCGGCACTATGCCTCCTTTATTCTTTTTTCTATATTTGGTATATTTCTGCATTGCAATCACTCTGTCAGTCTCACTGAAAGTATTCCCCATTCTTGCTGACACTGCACCCCGCATCTATAACTTTCTAGGAACATACTCAAAGTATTTCAGGGAAGTCTAAGTCCAATTAAGGGCCATTTTGGCTGAATTTCCTTCAGAACAGCTTTATTCATTTTTTTGGGAGGGGGCATCACTGTCCTTTGGTGGTCATGGAGCTACCCAGCGCTGCTCCTGAAAGCTGCCATTGGATTTGAACCGCCAAGCCTGTGAGCCACAGTCCCGCACTCAACCACTTACCCCACTGGGGCTCAGCCCTATTCATTCTTTTAAAAGTCTATCTGTAGTCAATGTTTTTGATAACACCATATTCAAAGCTTTAATACATATAAGATAGTAGAAAGTACCATGACTTGGGACAGGTATATGTTAGACTTCACAGTCTTATATATATTTTCTATAACATGATGAGGGAGAAGTTGAAACTACTGATCAAACCCATGGCTGGTGAGGAAGTGACTGCTGTGCTGTCCCATCATTTTTAAACAAAATCTCCTCATGTGAATAGCATTTGTAACATGTCCAGTGATAGAAAAGTAGCCCTGCACTCCTTTATTTGGATGAAGTGGGAAGGCAGACAACTCACAATCAACTTGTTTGTGTTTCATTTATGCCAAAGTTGAGTTTCAATGCCTCACATAGAAGTTAGTTGTACTTTAGATGTTATGCTCATGATGATTCAGTTTCTGTAGTTTTAAAAAATAGAATTGAGGGAGTGATCTCCTTTTGGGGACACAATCGATGATCTAGTGCAGGGGTCCTCAAATTATAACCTACAGGCCACATGCGGCCTGCTAAGGACATTTATCTGGTCCGCCGTTTTTGTCGCTACTGCTCTCCTGGTTAGCATCCGAATCACCCCGGCCTGCAGTGAATTTGTTCATAGTTTGTCTTTTTTTTTAAATTATAGTCCATTCCTCCAATGGTCTGAGGGACAGTGAACTGGCCCCCTGTTAAAAAGTTTGAGGACTAATGTGTCTAATTTGAGCAAAGAATACTGATACCCCAATGAACTGAATCAATTACACAATAAACACTGCTATTCTGATTTTTTAAGTCATTAAATAATATAAATCCTGTTACTAGACAAAGGTCAGGCTATGTCTACATAATGAAATCACTTGAGTCTTGGAATGTGAAAACCCAAGTCAGTTATTTGAATCCATTAAAAAAATTTCACAACATTTTTGTGATTAATGTATTTTCGCAAATGGAGACACGGGAAAGCAATAGTCAGAATGAGTTCATCTTGGAATACTGTCCTACCCAGCTGAATATATTAGTTAGTTATAGATTTTATTAATATTATCATAAGATATTATTAAACAGTAACAGAATTAGGGGGATAGGGAATAGTGCATATGGTTAAGTTTATATCATATATACCTGATCTACTCCAAATAATATGGTAGTCATACTTCATATACATAATTCATTATTTAAAATTAATTGATGTAGAGTTATTACCAACTTTACCCTACCTGACAGATTCAAAGGAAGTGTTTCATTATTGAAGGTGATTATTAAGCTAATTTCAATGGGTGACAATATGAACAGTATATAAATTATTTGAAAAATAAAATCCATTTATCTAAATAGTTAGCAAGCATTCTTATAAATTGAAATAACATTCTAGAAGACAACTTTTAGACAAGTTAATATTTGAAAAAAATTTTATATAAACATAGTATTTGGACAATGAAAAATCTATACAAGTGTACATTAACATTATGAAACAGGAAGCGCGATCAGTCTAATTTATTTTATTAGCATAATTATAGCATTTAGATAAACCAGCTCCTTCTCTGTGTTAAGAGACAATATTTATAATAGACTAACATTGCAATCCTTCAAGGAGGAGAGTAGCCATATGAAAAAATAAAATTTTCAAATAGAAATTGTTTTAAACTAAATGGACAAAACAAAATAACTGTCAATTATAGGAATCATATGGACATAAATTTAAAGGTAAGTAATGTTACATTAGAAATAAGTATAATATCTCCAGCATAGTAAAATAGTGACATCACAATGGATATATAGATAAATATAGATAGATTGATATACACATATCTGTGTATATATATATAGAATATATAGGGAACTTAATTTAGAAGCTAATCTTGAACAAATTGAGATTGTTTGATCCTACAATAACTGAAATTACTAAACAGCTAAAATGCTTTCAATTATATTATTTTGTATATAAGACTATATGTATTTTTAAAAATAAATCAAATCAATTTGGAACATTCTTAATACCTATAGATAAATGGATGCATGAACTGAATAAGTGAGATACCAATTTTTCTATATATATATTTTTTAAATTTGCCACATTACAAAAATGCTGTTTTTATTGATATGATGTAGAGCATGAATTTGATTTGATTGATTCAGAAGTTCTGAATTATATCTCAACTGTGTGCATATATGAAGGCAGGACAGTTACTAAGGACAGAGTAAAGGGATATAAATCTCTACCTATATATTTTTATTAATTTTGATAAAATATCTATTTTCTACTCTAATATTTTGATAGACATTGCAGCAATGATATCTTACAATAAACAGAAAGATAAAGAGCATATCTCATTAATTCAATTAAATATTATTCAATTTAAAAAAAACATAAGGTATCAAGCTTTGGGATGATGCAAATGAACTTCACATGCATATCACTACGTAAAAGAAGACAGTCTGAATATGGCACCCCATTGAGTGAAACCAATAAGAGGAAATTCTAAAGAACATGAAATAGTGGTAAAAAGAACAATGTGTGCATTTATTTGTGAAACGATGCCAAATAGGTAAAAGATTGGGCTTTATTTTAAGGTATCTGAGTTATTCAGTATTTTCCTTTAATTGCAGATACATGGTATTATGCACTTTTCAAATCCATGGAGACTTAGGAAACAAAGAGTGACTATAAAAATAAGTAAGTAGAATAAATATTAGATAGTAGGAGATATCAGGAAGCACTAAATATCGGACAAAACTCTCTCTTTGTGAAGCAATCTCTTTAAAGGCAGGGGAGGGAAGAGGTGCTGATCTAAGGGGAGGAAATGGAGGAATGTTGACAGAAAATGTGCATAGATCGTCAATTTTAATTGCTATTAAAAAAGGGGTGAGACTGTGGCTGATCTCTAGCTTCAAAAAGCAAAAAGTAAATAGCACTCACCATCAGTCCCTAATTCCATAAATTGGAGGTAGTCATTTTTTCCAAATTTTGCATTCCATTTGTCAATAACCATAAATGCCTCTTGATTATATGTTTGATCAATTTCGGACTGAAGTCTTGGTAGAATTTTCATGAACTTATACACTATTTTATGTGTGTGTCAAGGTTTTATCCTCTCACGAAATTTATTGTCAGTATGCTGAACTATAATCAAAGAAGCTGGATTATATGAAGAATATAGCTTTAAGGTTGGAGGAAGGCTTATTAACAATCTACATTATGCTTTATGCTTTCCACTTTATTTTGGGTTATTTCCAATTTTCCTAGATTAATACTTTGCACATTTTAAGTTCCAATCATTAGTAGATTTTTTTCAATTATTTTATTGGGGGCTCTTATAGCTCTTATACCATTCAATACATCAATACATACTTGTACACCTAGTGCTATATTCATTTCAAAATATTTTCCACTTGAGCCCTTGATATAAGCTCCTCCTTCTCCCTCCCTCCTTTTTTTTTAAATGGATCATTTTATTTGGGGCTGATACAACTCCCACCCATACATCCATCAATTGTATGCAGGCCACATTTACATGCTTATGCCATCATCACTCTCAAAACATCCTCCCTCCCTCCTGGCCCCCAGGATCAGCTCCCTATATTTCCCTTCCTCCCCCCCTCCCCCTTGAACCCTTAGTAATTTACAGATTGTTATTATTTTCATACTGTACACTGTTCAATGTAGACAGTTGTTTCTTCTCCTTACTTTGAGTCATGCTCCATCAGAAACATGAATATCCCAAAGACTCCACTCCTACAGACTTTATCCAACTCACATAATCAGGACTTACCTCACTCCAAGAAAGCAGCTCCTCTTTAGTCACTACCTTGAACTAGTTCTGCTTCCATTCATTAGGCTTTCCATAGCGACAATGTTTCAAAGATATGTATAAAGTTTTCAGAAGCTCCCTCCTCCAAAGTGGGAAGTTGAGTTCTTCATTGTCTGTCCTTCGCCTTGAAGCTACACTAAAACCTATTCACTCTGGGTGATCCTGCTGCCATTTGAAATACCAGTAATATGGACTCTAGCATTACAGCAACACTCAAGGTAAATCGAGTGTGCCTATACAGAGAAACAATATTGAGAAAACCCTGTCATTTATTATGCATCATCTAAATACAGAAATTTTGACATAATCTTTCATTTGGGCTTTATATTTGGGATGCTTTTGAGTCATTTGATAATATACACTTTAAAAGAAAATACAGTGTACATCTTCTATTCCAAAACTTAGTTGAACTATCCCTTAAGTAATTTATAGAAGGGTTTTCAGAAGTCAGAGGATTTTGTTAAAATCTCTCGTTGCCCATCCCTGTTATATAGGTATTTCTATTTTAGTTTTTAACTTTTTATTAGTGAATGGAGACAGCTTGTGAGCAGATGCACTTGTGCACATGTTTTTTTTTTCCAATCATTGCAGCGCCCTCCCTATTTCCCACCTCCCTCCCCATTTCCCACCTCCCCATGCTTCTCCTATTTTCAGCCTCTTTCCTGACTCCTGCTGAATTGTATCCTTAGGCAGAGGCTACCCTTTCCCTTTTAGTAGTTAGATTATACTAAGGGTTTCTTACTTCCCTTGCATTCTCTATCTAAGCCTGTATCTTAATTATCTCTGGCACTTATCCATCATTTTTCATCATTAAAGTAATTTTTGTGTTGCTGTCATGCTGGAAATTATGTCACTAGTATTTCAAAAACCAGCAGCACCACCATATGTTTACTCATTCCAAAGAAGAGTGACCCAATAGAATGCTCAAATTTTAGAACAATATCATTAGTACATGCAAGTAGATTGTTGTTGAAGATAATCCAACAAAGCGTGAAGCAATCCATAGACAAAGAGCTCTAGAGGTTTTGACCCAATTTGAAAAGGATGTAGAACAAAGGGTATCACTAATGGTGTAAGACAGACCTTGACTGAAAGCATGGAATACCAGACAAATCTTTATCAATGTTGTCTTGACTGTGCCAAGACCTTTGACTATGTGGATTAAATTAAGGATTGCCTTGGGAAGAACAAGAATTCCAGAGCATATAGTTGTATTTCTTTGGAACTCGAACCTGACTCCAGAGGTAAGCATGTGTCCAGAAGGCCGGTGTGGGGCAGAAGGGGGAAAGCCCATACATATTCAATCGGTTTGCTGAGCACATTAACAAAGAAACTGGATTACATGAAGAAGAATGTGGCACCACAATTACAGGAAGACTTGTTAACATCCTGCAATAAACAGGTATGTAAAAATATTTCATATCTATAGGGTGAAGAAAATCTTAAGTCTTTCATCCAGGAATGCTGTTTTGTTTTGTTTTTAGGAATCTAAATTTCAAGGAATTAAACAAAAACAAGTTACAGGATTAAAATCCCATATGACTGAGACCAGTTAAATCTAAATGATGGGTTGTATGATTAGTTTGTAAAATTGGTATGTGTAAACCATATATCTTTCCAAGATATAAATAAGAATTTAAGCTGTCCGTTATTTGGGGGTATCATTCCCCACAATTGAATGGGGTCCCAGAGGCAGTTGTGCAATGGAGGAGTAAGATAAAAGAGACTTCAGACAAGATAAAACACGTGAGTGTTCACCTCCAGGACGATCACGACCATCATGACTTCAGAGTCAGCTCCACACCGAGAGAGCGAATATATTTCCAACAAAGGTATGAAAGCCCCCACATTACAGGTAACCACATAGGAAACAAAGGTGGACCCTAAAGGTCTTTGGGTACATTGGAGAAGTATCCTAGCACCAGTTTTGGGGGCAGGTAAGAGGGAGAGGATGTCTTCAGAGTCTACAAATGCAGTAGCCTATATTTGCTCCTATAGTTAAAGCTGATGGCTGCATTGCAATCAGTCATGTGCTTGCAAGAGGTAAATTTAAAGTAGTACTATTATGAGAAGATATAGTTGGGAACAATATTATTTATTAGAATGTGATTGGGAGTCACCTCCAACTCACAAGGATGAAGGCCTCCCTCCACTCCAGAAACCCAGCGTGCCAGGCATCTCAGTGTATGAGACAAAAGCATTCATCTTTGTGCCCTCTATTCCTCTTCTGCTTCTCACATATTGTATATTGTATTATAATAAAATATATAATATAAGCAAAACTTGAGAAAAAATTAGGATGTGTCCTTCCTTGATCTCCTTAAATTGGAACTATTGTTATGGCTATATTAAAGAATTATTAGTACTATTATTTCTATTATTACACTTTACCACCTGATTCTTAACTTTAGATGCTATTTGCTGGAGTGAACTTTCTTAATATAGCTCTTCTACTGAAATCCTTTTAACTCCCATCAAATGATTGGGTGGGATCTCTCAAATAGGACATGCATAAGAAATATATATAGAGGGAATTAGTTTTCATTAGCACCCTCTTGGCTAAAAATATTAGGCATCTTTGAAGCAGCAGGATAGAAAAAATCAAATCCCAGTATCATTTTGGAAAAGCACATTCAAGATATCTATTTGAAGTGAAAGAGACCCCTGAGACAAGATGCACCATGAGTATGGAAATTCAGAGGAACAGTACAGAGACCATGAGGTGCTTTCTTCTCTACTAGTCAATAGAGGCAAAGGCCAAGGGCTCATGAGATTGAGAAACTCCACTTGAGAGAAGACTGTCACATGACTGAGGGACTGAGAACCAGAGACTTGGCTGCAATTTGAGGAGACTGGAGACTGCCTTTGTAGTTTAGTGAACCTGATTCACATGGTAACCCATTGGTTTCCCTAATAACTCCCCATAACTATCAGTATTGCCTTTGAGTCTGTGTGGCCATTGCAAAAATATATAGAACCCAACAATACATAGTGGCAAAATGGTTCATGACAGAGTTGGGAACAGAGACATGCGGGCATGTCTGATTCTTGCTTCACAGAAACAGGAGAGAAAGGGAAATATATCCAGCCCATGCTGTGTATCGCTATTTGAGTCAGAGATGGAATTTCTGACAATGGCCTCAGACTGGTAGTACAGAACTTGTATACACACTGCCAGAGGCATAAAGCCATGTGCATATGAATTGAACAGTTTCGATATGAAAGAGTTGAATTTGAATTTTTAAAAGGACTATGTTTAGAATTACTTGTTTAGCTGACTATACTAAGATTATACTAATTTCTACTAAGTACTCTTATGGACAAATTATGTAATAGAAAGTCTTGTAAGTCTGTTCTTGGTCTTTACAATTAGATTTTTTTTAAAGGGAACTAGATATTTCAAGAAAGAAGAGCCTTTTTTTTTAAGCCAAAATATGAAGGTTTGGTAGGAAATCAAGACACCAAGCCATACACTGATCATTGAGGGTCAATACATTTGCATTTGAAAGGGATTCTAGAATTACTGATAGAAAAGGGGTCAAACAAAATGATTGTTTAGCATTTTAAATTTTGAATAGAAGGTAGCTAGCTTGCGGACACACATTCACTGGAAAAGTCTGTGCCCTTCTGAGAAAACCCCACTTGAAATGCTAAAGGAACCCAGGAAGGATACTGGGACGCTGGTGATGTGTGATCATCTGGATCCAGGGGTGGAGTGGGACTAAGGGAATAGAAGCAATGCAGAGTTGGGTTGAGTTGGGATAGATTCTACTGGTGCCTGCTGACCTGATCCACAGGCATTGGAAAGGTGAAAAGAGGAAGGGTTATCTGATTTAAAATGTAAGGAGTTATGCAAACACTGAGCCTCTGGGCTTTTAAAAGTATGTGAATGGGGCCAGATTGTCTGGTAGGTGTACATTTGGCCTAGCAATAAAGGCTAGGGCTAAGATGAAAACAGTTTTCAAGCCCAGTTTACAGGTAGAACAGTGTGGGAGGGTCATTTGTATTAGCACAGGTAAAAGAGGTTGATGTATGGAGGCATAGGTGACTAATCTCATGGCAACAAGGAAGCAAGGAAGTCAGATATGTTCATCTCCATGCTGCTTATTGTAAACTCCTAATTTTTGAGTTTTGTATTAACATCATGGCTACATATATTTTCTGTAGTATATTGTTTTATTATGGTTTTTCATTTTCTATTTGCCAGTGTCAGAAATTTTCGCCCATCCACATCCCTGTGCATGCATGTATTCCATTTATAAGTTGGTCATAATTTATCTGCCAATGTACTGTTTACGGAATTTATGGTTTTATGTTTATTTTTTAATTTTTTGATTGTGAATAATACCAGTTTGTTCATTCTGTTCCCAAACTCTATACCTAGCAGAACTGCAGATTATCTTAAGGTGTTCTTTAAAGAAAACCCAACAAAATAAACAAGTCAGCAGTGAAATGCATGAGGGGACTCTAAATAGTCCATGGGAAAGTGAGTTTAAAAGCATAGCTTCACAAATTCTTTGAAACCCAAATTATGGAATATTTCTATTAAAAACCCTTGCTGCAGTGAAGTCTATTCTGATTTATAGTAGAAGAGTTAAAAATGCATGTACTAATTTTAGAAATGTTTACAGCCATATGCATAATATACTGTAAAACAAAAAAGTCTTCTTGCTATGATTTATAGGAATACTTTTTTATTTCCTCCATGTGCATACAGTGTGAATATATATACAGGAGGGAGTTTTACTGTACCTATTTAAACTGTGTGCTGAGGAAATAATCAGAGAACTTGGACATATGGAGAAGACTGTGTCATCAGGATTGGAGGAACCTTTATGGACAATTAGCTATATGAAAATGTTACAATATTTCTTGCTGAAAGTGAACACTTGCTAGTGAAGACTAAGAATTGCAACCTCAATGTAGATTGAAACACAAGGTAAAAAATCCAAGATCCTTACAACTGTACCAATGGATAGCATTATGATAAATGGATCACACATTGAAGTTCTTATAGATTTCATCTTGTTTGATTCTGTAATCAATGCTAAAGACAGCACAAATCAAGAAATCAGACTATATCACTTCTTGATCTCCTGGCTAAAATCAAATGTGAAGAAGTCCATGCAGTTCATTGGATAAATCTGCTGCATCCTACCTCTTTAAGGTGCTAAAAAGCAAGCGTGTTCCTTGGAGAACTGAGGTGCTCCTGTTCCACACCATGTTATTTCCAGTGACCTCATATGCATGAGAAACATGGATCCTGAATTTAAAAAAAAGAAACAGTGTATTTGAATTAAGGTAGAAGAAAAGAATATTGAAAGTACCATGTTGTCAAAGAACAAGCACATTTGTTCTGGAAGTACTACAAACAGCTCCTTAGTGGCAACGATGAATTGGACTTCATATCACATTCTTTGATATTTTTCAAGAGAGACCAGAGCCCGGAGAAGACCAGGGCTATGTTGGTGAGCTAGAGAAGAAACGCCAAACAGGAAGAACCTCAACAAGAAGGATTGACATAGTGACTGCAAAATTGGATCAAAACCGTGGTCCTCAAAGTTAAGAACCATGTAAGAGTGGGCAGAACCAGGCTATGTTTCTTTCTCTGGGATAGAGGGTCACAAGGGGTTGAAACTGGCTTAATCATACCTAAGACCAACAACAGTTACACTTTAAAGTGACTGTTTGAATTGGGCTTAATTTTTCTTCTGTGAAAACATCCTAAGGAGCCTAATACTGCTTAGAGATCTTGCTTCAAATTATCTAGTGGTATCAAAGATGTTATTAAACACATTACAAAGTAAATTCATATATAGTTGAACCAACATCTTACTCATCATACTTATTCTATTCATATATAAAGTGAATAATCAGTTAAGCTGGATTCTTTGAACAATAATGTGGCATCAATATAGGAGTAAGGCATATTACCAACCTGAAATATGCAAGTGACACACCTAACTGGATTAAAGTGACAAGGATTTGAGGCACTTGCTGATGAAGATAAGGTTTTGTAGTCTTCGGTGTGGCTCACCATTCAATGTTAAGAATCTAAAAATGCATATAACTGGATTAACAGATCACATCATGATGAAAGGATAAAGGACTGACATTTTCAAGTATTTTTCTTGCTTGGAAGCATAGTGAATGTTCATAAAAGCAGCAGTCAAGAAACGAAAAGACATATTGCTTTGGGAAAATCTGCTGCAGATGACCTCTTCAGATGGTTGAAAAACAGAGGTGACAGATATAAGCTTGATGAACACCCCTTTTGATTTTAAAACATGCAGCATCCCCTGTTCTGTTCACACAACTGCCTCTTGATTCATGTACGAGTTCTACATGAACAAAAGGAAATATTGTGCAAGTATCACTCCTCTCATGACTATTCTTACTTTGCATTGATCTGCAGTCTAACACTTTCACAAGGCAATAAAATACAAGTAACATATTTCTGGTATTTCAGCCAAGATCCAGCTGACCTCAGCAGTGATATCTTTTCTCCCACTATTCCTCTAGAACTCTTTAATGCCTTGCTAGATCATCTTTTGATAAACTAAAGATAGACCACACCACCAAGGAACTCTTTTCCAAATGATTTTCTGCCCAGAGCAGATTTGAACATGTTGGTTCTTATAATAGATCTGATTAAAAAGTAGCGAGTGATGACATCATCATAAAACTGCCAAATTGTTAAGGGATCCTAGAACTTCCAAACAACTAAGCATTGGTCCACAAAGTTAACCCATCCCTTTGGCCATCGTGCTGCACATAGCACAGGGAATTGAGTCTCACCGAACCCAAAGCCAATCGAATACGAAGCTACTCTGAGTCGAAGTAACCCAAAAGAACAGAGCTGGCCTTCCCGCAGTATTGCAAGGCTGAAAGTCTCTACTGAGGTGTAGAGAGTAGGTTTGAGACAGCAGCCTTTCCGCTAGCCAACCAATGATTAACCTAGTGCACCATCATGAAACCTTCCAGAATAAAACATAAGCCTTATAAGATAATATTTTTCAGTAGTATTTTATAGTATAAATTATTATTAATTTAGAGACAGTACTTACCTTGTTTTCCTTTAAAAAAAAACTGTCAGCTTACCTCACATAGTTACTTTCAGTTCTAATTTATATCTACTATTCTTAATATTTTTAACAAAAGGGTCTTGGTGTCACAATTCTTAATGACATGTTGTGTTTTATTAGAAATTTGCTATCTCGAATACTGAGCATGCATTTTAGTCTCCAATTTTTACTGTTCTGATTTGGATTGATCAAGCTGTGGCTTGCCAAATGACAGCTGCTACAATGTACCAATTTTATCAGTTTTATAATCATGTTGACACCTGTGAAACTGACACATTGAGCCTTATGCTGGCTTGTTATTTGGTCTAATCACAAATACTTTTTGTTAATGATTAATTGGTATGATTTCTATGATATAAAGAAAGTCTCAAAAGTATGAAAGTGAAACAATAATTTTATAGGAAGAATTTGTCAGATATTTTGTGAAATGGAAAGATTAATATGTGAATATTAACCACAGTGCAAAGTAAAATTCAGCAGGAACAATAAAAGAAGGAAGTGAAAGGGAACTCAGATGAGGAGTGGAATAGTATGACAAGAGGCTCCCTGGGTTTATTATAAATCTGCAGTACTATTTAATTTTTAAACTAAGTATATGTACCATTTTATTATCAAAAAGGATTAATTGACATGACATGATTATTTTAATTAAAACATATCAGTTTAATAATTTGAATTTTCTTTTTACCCTAAACATATTAGGTTAAAAATAAAACTATTAGAATCATCCCATCAAATGTCTATGAGTAGAAAATAATGGAAGCAAAAGCAACAACAAAAACAAACAAAATTAAAAGGAGGAGAGTGAGGAACTAAAAATATAAAAATGAAATATCACTTCACAGAACAATATGACATAATAATAATTTGGGGACAGCAGTAACAATCTTGTGCTCAAAATGTTTATACTTATAACAAACATTATATGGAAAAGGTACTGCACTGAACATTGAAGATGATGGTCCAACATCAAAACTGGAGCTGAAGTAAAACTCTCTTACTTGACAGGTCTTAGATCATTTATTCGTTGAGATAGGGACCTGTTATTCTGCTTAGAGCCATTTGGATATTTATAGTATCGTTCTCAAATCATACAGAATTATCAACTTAAAAATTAGCCTGAAAAACTTGGTCAAACTTTTACCTAACTATTAATGTGATGTTTAGGACTGCTTCTCTTTGTTGAAGTATGGGATGTTAGCTAGTAATAATGATTTCTCTTTTTAAGGTCTATATGCCCCCTATTACCCACACTTGCTCTGAATCAGTTAATTAAACTGCTGCTGATATTGTTTTGTTGTTGTTATGATCGTGAGGAGGGTTCAAGTCAGTTCTGATGCCTAGCGAGGCACAGCACAGCGGACTACACACCACGCGGTGCTGTGCCTTCCTCACAATCGGTTCTCTTGCAGCCAGGGGTCAACCATTTCTTGAGTCTGGAGACCTTCCCCCCTTTGCTGCCCCCCTACCTTGGCAAACCTGATGTCCTAATCATCAGACTACAGAATGTCAAGGAAGGTGATTGTGTTAGCCTGAGCTGACTAGAGAAACCAATCCACAGTAACTCATAAGCGTATTAAAGAGTTTTATAAACAGGCAATCATACATTAAGAAAGCATCCCAACCTAGTCCAGATCAAGTCCATAAGTCCTATACTCTCCCATATATCTGATACCAGTATATAAAGTTCTCTTTAGACTCACGAAACAAATGTGACTGTCCTAGTGCAGGACTATCACAAGTTAGTGGGTAGAAAGTATATGGATCCAGTGGCATTGTAAGCATCTCAACACTGGCAGAGTTCTCCATGTGGCTTCTCCAGCTTCCAGGGCAGCAATAGGATAGTTCCATGTGACTTCTTCTCACGGATATGCTGCAGGGAGTCAGCATTGTCAGTAAAGTGTCTCCAAGGGAGTTGGTAAAGTATAGGAGGCAAATATAGAATTTCCCAGAATTCTCTGGAGGTCACACCCACACAGAGATCTCATTGGCTATCTCTGGATTGACAGACTAGGCTCCACCCCTATAATCTTAATCCTCAAATTGACCCAGATTATGTAACTACCACAGTTTTATTCAAAAAGGGGAAATTGTTATTATTGTCTTATTTCATGTACCTTCTTTTATATCCAGAATCAAGAACAAGCTATCCACTGCTTTTTCATCAAAGGAAACTATTATATTTCATTTTTCTAAATGTGCTCCTGAGTCTAATATTGACTAAAAAAAACAAATTAGTACCAAAATTGAAAATTACAGAAAAAGTTATAGGAAAAAGTGGACTGATGAGTAAAACTTTAAATGAGTATTTTGAAGTGTTTCCAGTTTCAAAGTTTTCCACCCTTATTATTTTTTGATAGCTTTATATTTAACTTGTTTTGTCATTCAACTGCCCTGAAATTGGTTATAGAAATTTTTAGATACTATACTGATATTTCTTATAAAAATTAGAAAAAGGAAGGTCATCAATTTTATGATGGCATATAAACATAGAAAACCAAATACTAAAAGCTTGATGTGGCTTTAAACCTATAATACATATACATATATATACACATTACATGATCAATAGTCAGTCTATCAGTTTTGAGCTTTATGTTTTTACTTAAATTAACTAATTTCTGCAAATTTATGTGTTACAGATAATTTTTTCATTAACTGTATTAATTTATGGAGTGCAGCATTAGTTGTTAACATAATTGGAATGATAATTGAAAAGAATTAAGAACTACTTTAAGAAGGGCTTTTCTTTAAGTCTGTTTGAGGTTTTAAAATCTTACAAATTTACCAAAAGAAAAGGAACAGGATCAAATTAATTAGGTTAGTCAGTGTAAGTAATTAAGAAAAAAAAGTATATTAATTTAACCTAGAAATTAGTACAATTACATTATTTCTGCTTGATTACTTTGAGCCTTACAAAAGTTATGTGATTTTAGGAATATCTCCAGCCAGTTCAGTGTGCTCCGCACTGTGAGAGTATAACATCTGCTGCTTTGAACAATTATTTTAACACTTAGTAAGGTAGTAAATGGTACTAATGTATCAACATTGTTCAAATGATATTTTGCATAGAAATAGATGCCTTTCATCTGAGAATTAAGCTCATAAAACCAGAAGTGGGATGATTAAAGTGATCTCTCCCTATTTACAAAAATAATATTCTAGCAGCAATGTTTATTTATGATGCAAGTGCACTAAACTTGCATTGCCTACAAGAAAAATTTCTTTAAAGTAATAAAATTTAAGTATAACTTTTCATTTGAATGTTGAATAAACATTACATGCACACATACATGCAAATACAACATATGTCATATATATGAAATCCTGATCCCAAACTGGGTAGAAGCTTGACTGATAACAGAACTCACCAGGTGCTCCACAGAGCAAAATACCTCACAATTTGCTCTCATAAAAATTTCAGGCTAGAAAATCCTTTTAGGCCATTGTATTGTGTCCTGTGAAGAAGAGTACACATTTCTATGGGACACGATTTATTCAATGATACATGACAACACGTTTGCAAAGGGGAGTGTGCTTATGTCACAAAAGATAGGAAGGCCCTCAACAAAGTATTTGACACAGTGGCTGCAAAAATGGACTCAGGCCTGGGAGAATGACCCAGGGCGAGGCCGTGTAGTTTCCTGTTGTGCATAGGACTGCTGTGGGCAGAACTGACGCAATGGCATCTAAGAGCAACGTGTCTATGTGTGAAGTCACTGCTTGACACAAATGGTTAAGCACGGGGCAGATTCCCAAAATGTTCGTCAACACATCCAGAGGTGTCTCGATAGCTCTATGGAGTTTTATTTCACATCGATGGGTGCCCATGGGGCAGTATCAACTCAATGACAAGCAACAACTAAATATATAAAACCAAGATAACAAAATGCCAGCCACTTAATGTATATGACGCTGTTAGTTGTTTTAACGAATGCTATAATGAAAATCTGATTTATTCATTAACAATTATTACTACTTATCAAAAGTCTTACATAAAAGATACCCAAGCACTTCTCTAAGATTATACTTTCACACCTTCTCTCAGTATGAAAATGCACTTTTACCTGAAAGTTGTTGTATATTCACTTACATTTTAAATAAACTTAAACATCAAAATTATCATTAAATACTTTTCCCCTCTATCATGTGAGAAGTACAGCTAGAATGCTTGCTACTAGCAAGGATGGTGGGACTTTGTCTAAGTACTCTGGACATGTCAGGAAGGACCAGTCACTGGAGAAGGACATCCTGCTTGGTGCAGTGGAAGGGGAGCTAAATAGAGGAAGGCCCTTCAAAGGATGAGCTGACATGGTGGTTGCAATAATGGCTGGAGCACAGGACAAATGTGGGGCGGGGGCAGGCTCAGGCAGCGCTGGTTGTGTTCTGCGAGAGCCAGGCTGGTTCCCTGGACACAATGAGGTTCTCACAATCCCCATTTCTCTCATGACAAAGTTACAGAGAACTTCAAAACTCAAGGAAGTCAAAATAGGTAAAAATGTTAATATGTGATCATTGTAGATGACCACTTTCCCATTTTCATAAATCCAGTCTTATACTTGGCTGCTCTATTCATGGAATGTGTATTATGAATGATACAACACTAGGTCATAATTAGGAACATGTCTGCAAATCCAATGAGCAATTTTCATTAAAAAATTAGGCATTCACATTTCAGAAAATCAATTTTGCATTGAACAGATAAATCACCAAAACAAATCCTTAATAGTTTATCCCTCCCAACCCATAGTTTCTCTCCTCCCATCTACAGTAGAACCCCCTGGACTTTGATGCCAATTTATTCTAGAAGAAGCATTGAGAAGCAAGGCAGTCGAGGTCTGAATCAATTTTTCCCATAAGAAATAACTGAAAACAGATTAATCTGTTCTGGACCATCAAGTTTTTACCCTAATCTTACCTTCCTATACAAATCATTACACAGAAATTTCAAACTAAATAAGTTCAGTATTAAATCATATAATTTAAAGAAGAAACACAATATTAGAAGAGTTTGTAACAACTAAAGTATGGCACATACCTTGAGATTGATGAGGATCTGGATCTGTGGACAAAGATGTGGAGAGGAAGTGTGGAGAGGAAAAGGAAAATTCAGTGCATGGGTGAAGGTAAAATATTTGGGGATTTGATTAGTAATTTAAGCTTAAATACAAAGTTGATGATCAGAAATATACAATAAATTGAGCTAATTAACAATAAAATGCTTTTAACAATTAAACTAAAATGTTCTTCCAAGTCCTCTATATATTATAAATAAAAGTTGTAGTTTAAATGAAAACGAAAATTTGGTGTTTATTATAATAATGGCATCTTTTAAATTGATTTAGTCAGTATATTTAGTTGTGATTCCCTTGCCACCACATCCCTCAATTTATCTTATCTATTCCCCCCATTTGCCTTTTTTCTTTTACTTTCCTGAGAAACAACGACACAAAGAAGACTCTTTACATTGATTAATTTATTTATCCATATGTCAAATTTTAATGTCATGTATTTACATAACATAAAAACATCTGTCCTATAACTTTTGTTATCATTGCAGAGGGGGCAGTAATGATTATATCTTTGCCCCTTCTAGAGTTTATAATTAAATTATTTTCTACAGAAATATGTAACATTTCATTTTGAAACATAAAATATCTCTTCTGCATTGATTAAAATCATAGTGAAATGATTGATTTCTCATTCACCCAATATGCTATGATTTATGTTCTTGGCACTGTTAATGTAAAATATTTTCTTGTTTTTATATATCTGAAGTGTTTCTAGTAATTCTAAATCAGTAACTAGAATATTTGATTAAGACATAACATTATTAGTAATTTATTTTACTACACAGTGTAATTTCTGTAATGACTTTTCTGCAGGTGCAAATACTACTAAAGTATGTTTAATACTTTTTGCAAGTTAATTTGAGTTTTTTGTAGCTAACTGCTGCCTTGACCTTCAGAGTATTCTTCTTGGATTCTAGGCACTATCCCATGCTCAGCCTAGCTTGACACCACTTGTTCTCTTTGGCACTTTGCTCCATGTGTTTAAGACACAGAGGTAACATCTTTCAGCTTAGGAAAAAAGCAGCATGAACAACTGTGCTCAAAATTCAACACAGTGACTTCAAGGAAAGTTGACTTTTGGAAGGGGGTGGGATGGGGAGCAACAATCTACCACTGACTGGCCAGTGTGGAAACGTATTTCTAAAACATGTGTATTTTTAAAAGAGATAAATATTCCATTTGCTGTTTTAAGATAAGGTAATATGGGAAGATATGTTAGCAACTTTAGTCATCTCAGTATTAGGTATATTTAGAAATAAATTATAAAGTCATATCAGTATTAGATATATTTAGAAATAAATTATGAAGTCATATCAGTATTAGATATATTTAGAAATAAATTATAAACACAAATATATTTCTACTCTGCAGTCTATAGAAACTAATTTAATATACTAGCTTTATGTTAATTATGCTTATACATTTTTAATAAAGAAGATGAAAGTAAGAAAAAGATCTTTATAAATCTTGTTTGCAATATTCAAAGACCATTTTACAAATTCAATTATAGAAGTTTTATATAGTAAGATAAAAGGTAAAGATAAACTTAACTTATTTTTAATAGATCATTTTATTAGGGGCTCATAAAACTCCCATCATGATCAATACATATGTCATTTGCATGTAGACCACATTTGCATACCTGTTGCCATCCTCACCCACAAAACATTCCCCCTCCACTTAGGCCCCCAGCACCAGCTCCCCATATTTCTCCTTCCTTTCCCCCCTGAACTTTGAATAATTTACACATTGTTGTTACTTTTTCATATCGTACTCTGTCTGCTGTGTCCCTTCACCCACTTCCCTGCTGTCCGACGCATTAAAAATGATTAAACATGTTGAAAATGAATCAAATGCATTTTCTAACAATGCTGACAATAATAGATTGTAAGAAATATATCCATTTTAATTTTTAAAATTATGTGACAGCCATAGGTTCTGGTTTTAAGAATTAACTCGGACTTCATGCTTTGGACATATTGCTTGTCCCACTAATTCACGCAAGCTGGACTGTGCTGCCAGCCTGGCCCAGGGGTCTGTCCTGCTGGAGCATTGCTCTCACGGCTGCCCGGTGTTTGCACCTGCACGGCTCTTGACTGACTGACTCACTGTCTGGAGTAGCTCTTCAAGGAGCAAGGCCCACTCTGTCACCAGCAGGTGGAGTCACTTCCATACTTCTGTCCTCAAACTTCACATTCTCTTTCTAGGGCAAAGACACAGCCTCTTCTGCGTCCCTTTGTTATTATCTGCATATCTACTCCTGAAGTCTTTGAAGTCCTTTCAGCAGTCCCTGATACTTTCAACACTTTTTGGCCGCATCATAATTCAGAAGCATCTATTCTGTTTTCATCACCCTCACTTAATGCCCAACTTTCACATACATAAGAGGCTATTAAAAATAACACGGCTTGGACCAAATACACTTTAGTTCTCAAAATAACATCTTGTTTTTCAATACAGTGAAAAGGTCTTGTGAAGCCAGACACTGTTTAACCTACTGGTTCCATAGGCATAGATCGTGGATCTGGGAAATATGAAATTCTTGTTAATGTCAATCTTCTCTCCTTTTATCATGTTGTTACCTAATGGTCCAGTTATAAGCTTTATTAAAATAAATTGAGTTGAAATCCTTGTTGAAGGCTTCATTTTTTATCTTTCTCAGAATAGTATTTCAAATCCTCATTTTAGCACACAAGGTAGAACAATCTGGATATGGCAGCCTAATAATAAGCTTTTAAATAATTTGATTTACATTCTTTATTTTTTAACCAATAAACCAAAATTAGCTCTTCTAATCTTGAGTGAGGAAATGTATATGTACAAATGTTAACTAAGATCTATATTAACGCACAGAAATTATATATGACTTGCATGAAACTCTTTGAACCTAGTGTGGCAGTCCTGTGCTTATGTTAATTTTATGATTGAAATGTAGGGGTGGAGTCTGGCATGTTAATCTGGAGAAAGCCATTGAGTAGCTGATGAGGCCTCTGTGTGGGCATGGCTTTCACCTGAGACTCCTGGAAAATCTCGCGATATTTCCCTTGTGAAGATGAGAAGTTATCTTCCCCAGTTGTTGGGAGTTAGTTTCAGAGACGATTAACCACGGACAAGACAAGTTGGTGGTGTTTGAGAAGCTGGAGGAGCCAGCGGAGAGACCACACTGCTTTGCCCTGATGGAGCCAGACATCTAAGGCTGAGGCGGCCAGATGGAGACCTCTGCCAGTGATGAGTTGCTTCTGCTATTGATGGAACCTGAGCTCTGGAGGCGAGGTGCCCTGCCAGCCCCAGGATTCTGCACCCACTGACCTGTGACTTCGTGAGTCGGAAGAAGACTTTATAGATTGATTTGGGGCATATGGGTTAATATCGGACTTATAACTTTGGACTGGACTGGGCTGGGATGCTTTCTCCATGTCCCATTCCTTTTGTATATAAACCCTTTCTTTATATCCATTTGCGTGGCTTTGAAATATGTTCCTCTAGTCTACCCGGACAAACACACCTTGCCATTCTGTTGATAAATTATGGCATAATACTCAAACTGCAACGTTTTCCATATTTGAAAGCTACATTTATAGAATGTGAATTATTGACTTGAGATACTCTGTTGTGGTTACTAGTACTATTTTTGCAAGATGTTTCACTGTCACTTAAACCTCCAGTACTTCTTTTATAGTCTTCTACATGTGACTTGTGCTCGACAATCTTGGTGCTGGGTAAGGATACTGAGCATATTCTGCACTGTCAGAAGAATAAGCCATGATATCTTGGGGAAGTGCTTCCAGAAAGCAACCCCTTAGAAGCAAGGATGGGGAGACTTTCCCATGCAATGTGATTGTTCTCAGGGTTGGTCCATCCTTGGACATGGACATTTGCTTGGTCAAGTGGATGCTAGATGCAAAAGAGAAAGAAACTTGATGGATGGATGGACTGACAATAGATGCCACAGGGCTCAACCATATGTGAGAGTCCCCTTCCCTTAATATTACAAACTTGGAAACCCTAAGGTGCTATTCTACTATCTCCTGCAGAATCTCCATGATTCAAATTTGATCCACTCTCAGCAATGTGTTTTCAGTTGTCTTTCCAGAGAAGCCATCTTTGTCATGACCTTGGTATCATTATACTTTGGAGCATTTGGTGTTGACTCCTTATCTGACTTATTTGGGGCAAAGAAGTATGAGTGCTTCTAGGTGGAAATGTTAAAGCAACCAACCTGTGCTTCACTATCTTTTTCTATTTGAAGTAAGAGTAAAGGAAACAGCAACTCCTTACTAGTCTTTAGGGGCCTGTCACAGATTTGAGAAATAAATCTTTGGTGTGCAACTGCAGTAATACAATAAATCTTTCATCGGATGAACATGTAATATATATTTAAAAGACACAGGGAAAAGAAGAAAGAAAAGGTGCATGAATTGGTGGTTAGGGTTTATACTACATGTGCCAATTCTCTAAATATTTTCTTTTCTCAAACTTTAATCGCCAAAGTTGAACAGGTGACAGGTGTGCATGCTTCACTATTTCAGATTCAGTATCCCTAAAATGAATGTGAAGATTGCAAACAATGTGTACAAGTTCCTTACTGACAACATCATTGCATGAGCAATACAATCTTCAACTTTCTTTGCCTTCTCTGCTCCAAAAAAATAAAGTTCTAATTTTCAGAAAATATCAAGCACTTTAAGTGAGAAAATTACACTACTTTCCTAATTTTAAAATACATCTTTTAAAAATACTGCTTTCAGCATGTGTGTGTACACAGCTTATTCTATAAAGAATGACTTTTATAAAATTGACTTCTGAAAATTCTGAATCTTTTCTACCTTGAAAATCATATTTCACATGAATATCTGGAAGCAAAATAGAAAATCATTTTAAAGGTTTATCATATCACGGTACAGACTAGATCATCTCCCCAGCTAAAATAAACAATATTATGCTAAGGAATATGATAAAAATTTAAAGATCTATCAATACAATTGTGAAAAAGTCTTTTTGGAGCTCTTTATTCATTTTGTTTGATGGTCTATTGCATCTCTATATTGTGTTTCTCAAACAGTAGGAAGATTTTAAACTATATCACTAACGGAACACATACTGCTTGGTAATCTTTATTCAAGCTGCTTGAATCTTTGTAGCTAAATAGCCTTATTCTATAGGAGCAGATAAAAATTAAGCTTATTTGAGTCATAAGTATGTCAATAACCAATCTAAATCCATCACTAAATATCACACTGCAATTGAAGATTATTCACAAATATCAAAAAAAGTTGGAAGTTTTAGAGCTATCAACCAAACATTATAACAGATACTGAAAATAAAGAATGAGTGAGATTGCATAAATGAGAAATTATCCCTCAGAATATGAATAACCCTTTAATTGTCTTGTTTTATGATAGATCTCCTCCAGGATAAGTTCTACTCTATACATAGCCAATAAAGAAAAAAGATTGATTATGCTGTCAATGTAAATAAATGGTTTGAATTATAGGGACCAACTTCTCTGTATCTTTTGTAGTTTTTGCTTTCCTGTGACTACTACCCTGAAATTCAGTGTTGTGTGCATTTTCTTAGAATATCACTTGATGCTAATGATATCTGTGTGAGCAGTTTATATTTCCAGTTATGGGGGTGGGGTGAAATGATGAAGGACTAGTACTTACTGGAGAAGCAAATATCATGCAGAGATGACAAATGAATTTCACAGTACTTGTGCTCATTGAAATAGCAACAGAAAAAGTGAAATAAAGTTGAGTGTAAATTGGTTAACGCAGTTCAAGTCCTTGTTAGGGGTGAACTGTAAAATTCATGTGGGTTTCCTACTTGCTGTAGGTTGTCACCCTTAATCCGTACATTGTTGGAGGGTCAACTCTATACAAAATATTTAAGTAAGTTAGCGTGCACTGTCCAATTAAAAAAGAATGTGAAATGTACAAACCCAACAGGTGTTAATCTGGATAAAGATGAAGCTGTCAGTTCCCCTAATAATTTATAGCCTTGTAAATCCTAAATATTTTATATCAGGTAGTTGGGATCCACTCAATGAGAGTCAGTATATCATACTGTAAAATGCTAAAGTGAAGTTTTGGGTTTTTTTTGTTTGTTTTTTGTTTGCATCACTGCCCTCTGGTGATGGGAGTAGGAGGCCCAGCCTTTGTTCCTATGGAGCCGCTGCTGGAATTGAACCTCTAACCCAGTGGGCCGCAGTCCTGCACGCAACCACTATGCCATAGGGGCTCATCCCTAAAGTAAAGTTTTTAAGTGAATGTTTAATTATATTTTGTCAGTTCACAATCTGGTAGGAACTCATTAATCCTACACTACAGCTTAATAAACTAAGAATTATGTGTGTCACTGTTCAGAAACTTTGATAGATCAAGTCTACCAGCTTTTATAGGAGAAAGATGAAACTATCTGATCCCATAAATATTGACAACTTCATGTTTCCTATATTGGTGATTGAAATGTAGAAAAATAACATTTGTAAGGACCATAAATCTGATCTCATATGGTGCATCTATATTTTCTTGACATAAACATAATATCTTAACATTATAACATAAATGATTTTAACATATAGAATGTCAGGGGTTAAAGGCAGTTGATATTATGGGTGTAGAAGCAAACATGGAGGAAAAAGCTGACGGTGCCCTGCTACCACATGATAAAGCATCTGGGGTCTTAAAGGCTCGAAGACAAACAAGCGGCCATCTAGCACAGAGGCAGCAAAACCCACATGGAAAAAGCACACCAATCTTTGTGATCATGACGGGTTTAAGGGAGTAAATATCGTGCACCAAGGAACAAGAATCCCATCTCTACGAATAAGGGGCAGTATAAGATGGGGATTCAAGGTCCATTTTTGAGCAATTGGACATCCTCAGAAAAGTAGCAGGGAGGAGATGGGCCAGTCAGGCTGAGGTGAAGTAATGATGAAACATACAACTTTCCTCTAGTTCTTAAAGTCTTCTTCCTCACAATCCTCATGACCCCAATTCTACCCTAAAAACTCAGCTGTACTGAGAGAAGTACACTGGTACAAACAGGAACTGGTAATTCAGGGAACCCAGAACAATTGAACCCATCAGGACCCATAGTGAGAGTGGAAGGGTGCAATTGAGAAGGGGAGCTGATTACAAGTGTATACACATAACCTCCTCCCTGGAGGACAGACAGCAGAGGTGTGGGCAAGGGAAGACTTCTGGCAGTGTAGAATATGACAAAATAATAGTAATAATTTATAAAATATCAAGGGTTGGTGGTGGGGTTAGGAGATGGGACAGGAAAAGGTAAAAAACTGATGTTAAGGATTCAGATGAAAAAGCAAATGATTTGAGAGTAATGAGGGCAGCAGGCATGCAAAGGTGCTTGGTACAGTATGTGTATATATGGATTGTGATACGGGATGTATGAGCCACCAATAAAATGATTTAATAGTAATAGAAAGAAAATCAGTATTGTAGCCTATAAGCAGGAGAAGCAAAACAAAAATAAAAATAAAAGTAAAATCAGATCAAAGTTATATTTGGGACAGAACAAAATAATAAGTTCTGAGTTGCATTTAAGTATAAATAAAATAAGAAAGCAAAGAAAAATTGTATGATTTTTAGGAAAAAGTGGATAATTACTCCAAGCCCAACGTACTGAGTCTCTTAGAAATACACAAAATGTAAATTCAGTGAATGTTTTATTTTGAAGTAATTAACATAAACAGAAAATTATACTAAAGGGTAAGGAAGAGTAGGAGAAAAGAGACCAAAAAAGGGTCAAATGTTAAACCAGGTACTTTAACTCCAGGATGGTGAAAATAGTTAAGTGCTTAGCTACTGAAAGAAAGTTGGGCAAAACTCTACTCTGAGAGCCACTGTCTTTTTGTTTGTCTAAATGATCCCAGATAGTAGTTAACAGGAAAATCTTAGGAAGTTTTAGTCCAACAACAGTTGCTAAAATTGAGAGTACCAGATGGACAAAAGAGTCATATATAGCTATAAAAATGAAGCATAAGTCTGGAGACAAAAAACTGTTCTGAATCAGAGAGAAAGTGACATAGCTACAGAAAACAGGTTCCATGACTACAATGAAGTTGGGTGTCTACAGACATAAAGAACACTACCATCTGCTCCTGAGAATTGCCCAGGTCGAACTATGGTATGTAAATGTAGAGCATGAACAAAAACAAAGTTGCTTTTCCCATAAAAAATTGTTTATATTATTATTGTCATTGAGTCAATTCTGGCTCAAATCAACATCTACTTCTCTACTTTTCTGACAAAACTTTCTACGTCTAAGTCACTTATGGCACTCTTGTTAAGAATTTTCCTTTGTCTTTCTAATCCCCTGGTTTCCTATTCTTTCATAAGTACATTTCCAATGTGAGTCTTGCAATTCTTGCTTCTAAGGAGGATTCTACCAATTCCAAAAAAGACTCAGTTACTCATTAGACAGTCTGGAATATCATGCTCATTATTCTCGAATGTTTTGACAACTTCTAAGTCAGTGGTTCTCAACTTTCTTCATGCTGAGCCCCTTTCCTACAGTTCCTCATGTTGTGGTGACCCCCAACCATAAAATTATTTTGGTTGCTACTTCATAATTGCCATTTTGCTACTGTTAGGGATCAGAATGCCCCTGTGAAAGAGTTGTTTGACCACTAAAGTGGTTGCGACCCACAGGTTGAGAACCATAGCAAACAGAAAAAATACAGTGTGGTCCAAAATCTTCATCATAATTTTTATGTTTGAACTTATTATTGTAAACTTTATGATGATCCCTCCCACCCAGGGTCTTCCTCTTTTTAGCTTTACTAAGCATCATGTCCTTTTCGAAAGATTCTTCTCTCACAACAACATGCCTAAGGTGTGTGAAAAATTTTTTTCCCAGGTCTTGATTTTAAGTAGATTTCTCAATGCACTGGCTGTTTATGGTACTTTTTATATGCTTTACCAACACCAAAATTCAAATACATCTATTCTTCTGTGGTCTTCTTTATTTAATATGTAGCTTTCAAATACACAAGAAGTGACTGAACACACCATAGCATAGGCCAGACACCACATAGTCCTCAAAGAGATATATTTTTCTTTTTTAGCCCTTAAAGAAACCTTGTACCACTGGCTGGGACAATGTAATATGATCTTTGATTTCTGACAGATGTTTCCATGAAAGCTAATTGCAATTCTCAACAGTTTTATTCACCAACATCGAAAGAGTAACAAGTTATAATAACTGCAACAAATTATTGATTTTGTGGATATAGAAACATTTTTGGTTAACTGTAAGAGCCAACAATTTTTTTTTCCAGCAGGAAATGAAAGTAGGAGTATAGGAACAAGACATCCTGTGTTGAAGAGAATGTATCAGGATAGAAAGCAGAGCATTGTGCTTTAATAAATGAAGCAAGCTAGACTTACGTAATTCTAACTTTATGAAGAATTTCAATATAATTTGGAGTTATATAAAACTGGAGTGAAAATAATCTTCATCTTTAACCCCATTTTTTTCTGAGGGAAAAATGAAGTGAATTTGAAACAGAAAACAAAACTGCATATTGTTTTGCTTGACTTAATCTAGAGATAATGCAATAATTGGCTATGTGTGTTCATTTGGGTAGGCCAATGGAAATATATGGATATGATGATCCAATCCTCAATCAATAATGAACATGGCACAGAACCCCATTACTTTTTTTTTTTTAGTTGGGAGGCTCTCTCTATGATAGCTGATAGAAAAAAAAAAAACTCTACTAAAATGTTTCTGTGAAGATATTCTATTCATGTCATTAAAATCTACAATCAGGTGATTATAAATAAAAATATTGTTGTACATAATCTAGCTCACCTTGAATAAATCATCATAAGTGTTTCAGATCAGAGCTGAAGCTCTCTTAATGATGAGTCTCCTCTGTGACTATCAGCATTAGTTCAAGCCAAACACTTCAAGCTTTCCAACAAATTTTGAGCATCCTAGCCAGCATTCAATCAAAATAGACCAATTGACTGTAGTAAATCTCAACAAATGTGTTATAATGAAATGTGCAAAGATGAGAAGAACAGGTTGGCATTTCTCAAAGTGAATGTAGTGGGAATAAATGTCAAGTTTTATCTACCTGCCACACCAAATTGGTTGAGTTTCAACCATTTCAGGAAGTAGAATATGATTAACAACAGCTGGCTTTGATGGGAGAAGTCCAAGCTACATTGACAGTATTAGTGGATGACATGGCTCCAGAAACTGATGAAAAACTAAATGGACTATCTTTAAAAGTATGCAATGCTGCATCCTTCTATGCCGAGAGAGCATGCATTCATCTATGCCCAGAAATATCGAAAACAAATGCCTGCCCAACTGTCTGAAAGAGATACAAAAGGCCTCTTTTAAAAAAAAAAAGTAACTCAACAGAATCCAGACAACATAAAACAATCTATGCATGTAATATTTTGCTGAAGATAATTCAAAATGTTTGTGACCATATACCAAGTTCAAGAAATTTAAGCTGGGTTCAGAAAATGAATGACGAAAGCATTCTTAATGTCAAACTGATGTTGGCTTAATACAGAAGATACCAGAAAGATTTTAGTATGTTTTATTGCCTATGTAAAAGCACTCAATTACCTGAATTGCAGCAAATTTTAGGTAACATTACACAAACTAAAACAATAAATTGTACATTTACTTTTATATATTATATCACGATGTTTGTAGTCCAAAAAGATAGTCAATCAAACAAAGCAAAGTCATCCTAACCTATCTGGCTGAAAATCAAGAGAATAAATGTGCATCATGGATATATCTTCATCACCATATTTATTCAGCCCAGATACTGAGCAAACAAGGGGAAACATGGATGTTACAGAACCCAGACAGTATGAACAAATGTAAAAAGCTGGTGAAAAGCACACATTGCCAGGATTGGAATCAGACACTTTAAAAACTGGAGAAATGCAGAAGACATGCTGTTTCTTTTCTTGGTGTAGAAGAAGAGAACATGAAGTACTTACTGAAAGAGATGAAATTCTTCAACCTTTATGGTGCATTAGAGTTCAACATAAAGAAAAAAGCCATCCTCACAACTAAATCTACAAGCAATGACATGAAAGCACAGAAAACATTGACAAAGGTATCATCTTACTGGATACACAGTCAACACTGATGGTGGTAGCAGTGAAAAAAAAATCAAGTTATGTATTGAATTGTGCATGTCTGATGCAAAAGACCCACAAGTATAGAAAACATAGATGTCCCATTGACGATTACAGTGCTCCTATTTTCATTCAGATTTTCAGTCACCTCATATGCATTTGCATGATGGACAATGTACATAAAAGATTAAAAATGTTATTTTTGAACCAAGTCACTGCCAAACAATATTGGCAATGTTATTGCCAAACAACAAAATATACAACTTACCTGTCAGAATGAAAGATTCTGTGTTGGAAGAAGACGAAAAAGAATGATAGAAGGAAGGAGGACCAGAATTGTTATGTTGGAACATATGATTAGGAGGGCACTACTCTTTCATTTAAAAAAAATATTGTGTATTTGGTGAAGATGTACAGAAAAGATCAACAATTTTACACTAACGATTTATATTTCATTCCATTCATTGCAATTGTTTCAATCTCATTCATTGGTACTCTCAGAAATGGCTCAATGGCAGTGGCTTATTTGAATTTTCTATGTGTCCTCACAAATTCCACTATCTCCCTGTTTCCTGCTCCATTGTTTCCTAATGCCTCTGAACTTTAACCTTTGATTTATTGCTGCCCTCTTTATCTGAAAAGGCTGGTAATTACAAAGTATACTTCACTTGGGTGATAGTTCACTTGATAGACCTGTTATAAACCTTTGTCAAATAGCTTATAAACCTGCTGTTTATAACTGAAAATAGAGCCAAATTTAAGACTTGATATGATATTGGGCTCATAGTCTCAGGTTTCTACCCAGCAGTGTCTAACTACTAAACCTGTTTTCTTGTAGTATATTGAATTTTATTCCACAATTTTCTTCTATTATTTCAAGAACATTCAAATGTGGTCCCCGTTACTCATGAGATCATCTAGGCAACATCTACTTATTCTCCTTTCAGATTTATGGAGTGTATTGATTCAATAGCTCTTTAGTCCATTGGACTAAATGTTGCCATGTGTTTTTAATTTCCTTTGTACAAGGGAAAATCAATCAGTGCACTTTAGATGGCTGCTCACAGTTCTGAAGAAGCCAATTGCTATTTGCCAAATAGGATGTAGAGTATTGCCTTTGTGGAACATGTTATGTTACTGACCTGGTGCCACAATTTGTGGAAGGTCATCATCTTGGTGGTACAGAGGTCAGTGAATCAGAGGAAGACAGACCATGAGGTGAATTGACTTAAACAATTGGATCGAATATGTCAATAGTGATGAGACTGGTGTTCCTTTGTACATTGGATCTTCATTGGAACTTATGTGAAGATATCTGACAGCAATAACCCAAACAGAAATATGAGTATCTGGATCACCATCACTTTCAAGAGGAAATAAAAATGTTTTGTGTAAGAAATATCAATTCTAAAGCTTATTTTGAAATTTCCAATGCTGCTGAAAGTGGGAAATGGAAAATTGGATGGAGATTCAAGTTCACCCAAAGACATGTCAGAAGAAATACCTAGCTATCTCGTCCTGGAAAAAAATCAATTTTAAAAACAAAATGAATCTTCATTCTCCTGTAAAACCAGTGGAATCTTTTTGAATGATCATGGACTCCAGGGCAAATAATTTATGATTCAATCCAAAGTGTGACTGAAAAACTCTAGAATTATAGATAAACTTTACCGATTTTCTGTAAGCATTCGGTTATCTCTTTGCTGCTACTTAGCATTCATTTTGGAAATTATGCTACTGTTTTTAGTTTTTTATAATTTCTCTCTTTAGCAGGGGAACTCACAATCAACCTTATAACCTAACACAAAAATATAATGATTTCACATTGTTAGCAGCGTCTTGATTATCTGAGATCCACCAAAAAGTAAAGACCTGATTGCAGATTATGGACAACTAAGGAAGATTTTTTAAAAATCATTTGGGTGGATTATTAAGTACCTATGAATTGAAATTAAATTGGTAGTAATGGGATTTGGGTTTTAGTAGCAATAGTCAATAGTTTCATAACTACTCTGGTTCTACTTTCATGTGTAAAGTTGGAGAATGGTTTGATTTTCATTGGCTGTCTCTGAAGGTACACGGCTCTCTACGGAGTCCTTGTGGCATAGTGTGTTAAACAGGATTCATTAAAGAAACAAAACCAGGACACTGATAATTCTGTCTATATATTTACATAGAGAGAAATATATCTGACCTAAGAAATAAGCAGTTAATTAATCTTAATTTAGTACAAATGGCTCAGGGCAACTCATTTGCATGAGAGAGCTAGTAGACTGCCAGTCCTTCCAGTCTTGAGGGCCGCCAAGTAGTCCTCTGTAGAGCAATTGAGGCTATCTAGCCACAAGCAGCAAACGGCAAGGCAGGTCACCAACAGTCAGCCAGACGACAGAGTCCAACAGTCCCCAGCTCAAGATATGTATATTCCAGGAGCATGGCGAAGCAGGGTTTGAAGGAACCTCAACTCACAGGTACACAGTCCAGCGATTAGGTGTCCCACCGTGTGGCTTGGAGATCGAGGCACAGGACAAACAAGGCAGCCAAAGATCCAAAGATCCAAGAGCAAGAGAGTAAGGGCAGGGATCACCTAGCCATTTCTGTCTCCGTCCTTCAATTGATACCTGTGTTCATTGGCCATGTTGGCACAACAAGCCTACCTATCACACATAGCAATAATGCATTAGGCAATTCACCATGAGGTCAGCAGTTTGAAACCACCAGGTGCTTCAGAGGAAAAAGAAAAGACATTCTTCTCTTTTAAAAGTTACCATTCTCTGTTGTCTATAAAGTCACTATGTGTCGGAATCAGCTCTATGGCAGCAAAATTGTTTTTAATCTAGAAATGGCCAGACAAGAAATATCATTAAAGATACATTGAAATACTACTTCTCCCAATATTCAATCACTATTGACTGCATAAGAATAGCCACTACTCACCTGAGAGTTTGTTGTACTGTAGCATTGTTGCTATAATGTTTGTCCTCATAAAGCTGGAAATTTTGTCACTGGTAATTCAAATGCCATTGAAGATGTTCAAAGTGAACATGTTTCAGGAGGATTTCCATACTGAAAACAGATTACTAATAAGAAATAGGTTTTCCACTTTGGGGAATTAGCCACTGGAAAAAACATGCATAGCACTAAAATATGTTAGATAATGAAGAATGACTGAAGCAAATAAAATGTTATCAGAGATAGTTCCACAAGATAAGATCCTCAGGAGGAAAACACTCGAAGAGTCAACTCTAATTATGTGACTGGAGTATAAACCTGTAGGGTAAAGTCTTTGGGGCTATTTCTTTACTAAGAAGAAATAGCTGCAAAAATCTATTAGTAATCAGAATTTGCAATGAATGGAGTCTGAATCTAGGAAATTTGAAGCTTTCAAAAATGAAAATGAAGTGCATAAAGATTGCCTCGGCATTTGTAACCTGAGGGGGACCCACTACTGCCATTTTGAGTCAGAAGATCATACAGTTTGATATCCTTGGAATAACACAATCAAGAGGAATGTTGTTGCCTTCCTGACAAAAAGGCATTTTAAGATTTGACTTTAAGTCAAATTTAAGTCAGATAACAATGTTATCTCTGATAGGATTATGCCTATCTGCATTCAAAGCAATTCAAACAATATAACTATTACTCAGATTCCTACAGCAACTATTAAAGAATCAGAAACTCTACTTATTACCATATAGGAATAGTTTGCCAACTCCTAATGACCTTAAAAACCAGGCTACAATTATCCCTGTTTGTTTCTGAGATTCTAACTCTTACTGGTGAAGATAGTGGATTCAGTATAGTTTATAATTGGGTAGAAAGAAGACCAACATTCACATATTGACCAATACGCAACCCCATGATAATCAGAGAAAAGGTTGAAGTTGCCAAGGATTGCTCATGGAAGCAGCAGTCCAGATATCAAAAATAAATCTGCTGTACAGGATCTCTTACAGAGTATTGAAAAGCAAGGACGGTACTCAGAGGACTGATGTGTGTCCAACATAAGGTATGTTATTTTCCATTGTCTAATATGCATGTGAATGTTGGACACTGAATAAGGAAGATCAAAAAAAAAGACAAATGGATACATTTGCACTGTGCGGCTGGAAAAGAAACCAACCATAAACTGCTAACAGGATAAATAAATCATCAAATGTGTTTTTGAAGAAACCCATCAGCGTACTCCACAGAGGGAAGAAATGCAAGCGTTCATCTTCCATACTTGGAGCATATTGTCAGAGGAGATCAGTCCCTGCAGAAAGACATCCTTGCTCACAGAAGCCATATTCAAGTGACCAACGGAACCATTCCGATGGCAAAAGGTGCTGTATGAAACCTCTTTAAAGAGCTGAACATCAAGGTGGTTACTTTGAAGACTAAAGCCATGGTATTTTCAGTGATCTCATATGCATGTGAAAGTTGGTCATTGACTAAGGAATATCAAAGAAGAATCGACACATTTGAATTATGGTGCTGGCAAAGAATACTTCAAGTACCCTGGACTACCAAAAGGACCAGCAAACCTAAAGTGGAAGAAGCAACTCAAACACGGACCTTAGAAGCAAGGATCGTGAGATAGCATCTCAGGTACTTTGGACAAATTATCAGGAGAGACTAATTACAGAAGAAGGACATCACCCTTGGTAAATAGAGGGGCATTGAAAAAAAAAAAGAAAGGACACAATGCTTGCAACAACAGGCATAGGGACAATTGTGAAGAGGGCACTGGACCTGGCAGAGTTGTGTTCTTTTGTGCGTGGATTCCTGTCAGTTGGAGCACACTGGATGGAATCTAACAACAGCCAAAATTAGAAAACCAGATCTATGGAAAGCATATCAGGAAAAGGTCATTTTACCTTTAGACAAAGTTCACATTGATTGTTGATTTGCCATAAGAAAACCCAATTGATGTGAATCGATATGTAATACTCTATTCTAGAAATACTGCATGATTTAAAAGATATTCAGAGGAGAGATCAGTTGGGTTGACACAAAAGGATATTTCAGTGGACTTGAGCACATTGAGTGAATTACCCAGGCCATACAACTGCAATGATAATGATTGATGAAAATGAATCTTTTCTACTTAAAATTACAAAAGAATATTAAAATGACAATACTATGGATACTTTTTTCAAGATTGTCACCTCACGCCAAAGCAAACGATATTGGCATAATACTGTTCTACTAATCACTTAAACTGTGAAACAAAATCAGTGCCATTACAGCATAAATTTTATCATCCTTTACTGTTCATTGTTTATATTTAAATATTTTACATTCTATTTCATGTCTCACACAATTTTTTACTCCCAGCACATGAAACTTCAGTTTGTCTTTGACACCTTTCTCTCAATTACTCTCAGTTCCTAACAATGATTCTCAAATTTGCCTCTCTCATTCCATATTACTAGTGATAGGAGATAATTCCAGGAGAAAAAAATCAAATCTATTTTGCATAATGACAAGATGTCTTACTTGCTTTTAAAAAAAGTCTTCCAGAAACTCATCCATCCCACCAGAAACCACAGCAATAGATTTTCAAAATTCTGATCAAATGTGTTTTAATCAGCTATAACTTATTACTTAATCATTGACAATTTATTTGTAATTGTTAAAAAATTGGGGATTCATTTATCAGGTGAAGGAAATAATTAAGTCAAGGAACCACTAACTTTGGGCTAGCTTGGTCATATTTGTATAATATTTCATTACTTCATCATGACTTATGTCTTTATCTTTTTATCTGTTCATTCAAATGTCTCTAACTGCATTACCCACCATGAACTTCAACCTACACACAACTCATATGTTTTATATTTTTCATCCCCAAAGTCTTGTTTATGCTTCCTGCAATTTTTAACTTTTCCACTATAAGTTTTCAATTTTCTTGCTTTAATCATCGTGTTAGAAATCATATAGATAATATTTAATACAGAACACTTTATTTAAGCACTTAGAAACATCATCACTAAGAATGACATGAACTCTTTAAAAAAAAAAAGATAAAATGGGCTGAGCCCTGATGGCGTAGTGGTTGTGTATGGGACTGCGGCCCACTGGGATGGAGATTCAATTCTAGCTCACAGGAGCAAAGGCTGGGCCTTCTACTCTCACCACCAGAGGGCAGTGATGCCTAAAAATAAAGATGAAATGCCCCTTCCTCCCCATCTTTGTTCACCTAACTACATTTCTCTGCAAATGTACAAGCTTAATATTATGGCCCTTGTGGCTATCTCTAAGTTCATGATAAAGATTCAGCACTTTTTTTCAAAATAGATGAAGAAAAATGTTAAATTAGACCACATATATTCTCACATTTTCACGGTCAACTTTAAATGCTTATTGGTGAAAAGGCTAAATGATAAAAGAGTTAAGCTTTATATATAGATATATAGATATATGTATATATGTGTGTGTGTTTGGTTGTGTGTGTACATATACATATTATATCCTGAATGAACTAAATATATGTAGATGAAATTTTTCTGCTATATCACCTTATTCCAAACACCTGGTGATGATCAGCTTAACACGTTTCTCAAGCACTTGGGAAAGATAGACCTCCTGTAAATTTTTTCAAAAATATTGACTGAAAGGTCATCATTTAGTAAATTATTAAAATACTAATTTTATAATATAATAGATTTTAATTCTGAATTTGTACTTTACATTTAGATTGAATAAGTATCATGACTTTAAATGACATCTGTCCTCTGAAATTTCCCAATATATCGTCTTACCTCAATCAATCTCATGATTTTAAAGTTATGTACACAACTGATTATTGCACATTTCTAATGGTTGCTTCAAGCTCATTAAAATTTAACTCTGAAAATTTGCCTTAAAACGTGCAGGTGTTAATTATTAATTACCCACAGTTAATAAATTATACAAATTAAATGATAGTCCATAGTTATTAATTATTCATTATTTAATTAATGCTACATTGATTTTTCTCCTTTTCATCTCACATGTAATTCATCATCAATGATTCTACTCTTTCTTATAGACTCCTCCTCTCTTTTAGTTTTGTACCGGTGGAAGTTAGAAAATAACTTTGAACTATCATCCCAGAATTATTCCTTGCTTAGTGAATCTTTCCTGAACACTGCCAAGGAAATTTTCCTGTTAAAATGTAAAACATGGACATATGCCTTCTCAAATTATTTGTTATGCCACATCCTTCTCAGAGTGAAAAACAGTTTCTGTACAAAGGTTTCATGGCTCCACTCCAACTCCTTCTGCAAACTCGGTGGCATTCTTTTGTACTACTTCTCTCCTAAGCTCTAGCATCTAAAGATATCTCTTTCCTTGAAATGCAGGTGCATATGCTTTGAGCTGCATTTGAAATATTTTTGTCTTGGCTATCTATCCAGCTCCTTTTCTTATTTCTTAATAGGGCTCTACTTGCAAGTCAAAGAGTGCTAGTTGTGCAATAGTCAAAACTTACTATTCTTTCTTTAGGAAAAGAACACAAATGATACATTCCTAGTGGGAGAAACAAGGAATAGACAGTGAATGAATTAATAAAGAGTTTTAGACTTATGTTCTCATAGGAACATCTGAAATTTTATATCCAGTTTTTTTACAATCCCTATATGTAAGCACAAAATTGTTATATTGATAAAAAAAATTGGATGTGGCCAATTGGACTTATGTAATTATTCTGAAAAAAAATCTGTTTAAACTTAGAGAATTCTAAATTACTACTAGCATTTTGGAAATTTTAAGTTGCTAACAAGTTTTAATATCTTTTCTTTTTAAAAATATTTTTGATTGGGGGTTAATACATGTATCATTCCACACTTCAATCATGCCCAACAGTATTTACACAGACAATGGGGGTTAATTGTCAGGGAAAATTTTTAATAGTAACCACTGAGAGTGGCCATCATAGATTTGCCGAAATAACACATATGGTACACAGAGCATTAATGTAGCAAAACCATGTTTGTCTACCTATGAACATTTCAATAATCTTGGTACAGATATCTTCAGCTTCCTCAAACACCATGTATTTTTTGAAGTACACAAGTGTTTTATTGTTAATAATTTCCACTCATTTAGTTTGTCTTCCACAAACTGTGTTTCCTTTATTACCTCTTATATCTGTCCATTCACTAGACTAGGGACATTAGATTTGTCCCTTATTTTAAAGAAGTCAGTATAATAATGTAAAGTATTTGCCTCAATAATTATATATTTATATTCAGGCCTGACCTCCTCAACACACACAAAAAAGGACCTGTACAAATAAAACTACAGAATCTAATTATAGGAAACACAAAGGGATCAACAAAAATGGAAGAATGTGTAATGTTTGTGGATCAGAAGATTCAATATTATGAAAATGTTAATACTGCTTAAAGGAAGCTACAAATTCAATGCAATCTTGATCCAAGTTCCAGCATCATTCTTTAAAGAAGTGGATAAACTAATTACCAACTTCACAGAAAGAGAATCCCAGGATGGGCAAGAACTCCTCAAAAAGAAGAACAAAGTAGGTGGTCTTATAATTCCTGACCTCAAACCAACTACACACACACAGCTTTCAAAAAATCCACAAAAATCAGCATACAGGCAACTTATTTTTGACAAATACCCTATAAACATTATATGGGAAGCAAACTCCCTCGTCAGTAAATGGGGCTGAAAAAAGCAGATATTCACCTGCAGAAGAATGAAGCAAGACACATATCTCACCCAAAGCACAAACTCACAGTGGATGAAAGACATCAATGTAAAGCCCCAAACTATCAGGATCATCAATGACTGTGGAACCAAGTAAGATTAAATCCTTGATAAGTTCAATCATTTTTCCATTTATCATGGTGTTGACAATTGTTCCAGTTGTGAAGATGCTGTTTTATTTACACTAAATTGCCATGCTTACTGAAAGCAACTGTCTTTGATCTTCATCAGCAAGTGGATCATGCTCTACTACTTGATCAAGCAAGAGTTTGCCACCTGCTTATTGAAGGTTGTTAATAAGCCTCATTCCAATCCTGATATCATATTCTCCATGTGGTCCAGGTTGTTAGATTATTGTTCAGCATATAGATTTAACAAGCATGGTTAAAAGAAACCATCCTGATGCACCCCTTTCTTGATTTTAAAACATAGATTATGCCTTTGGTTTCTTCTAATGGCTGCCTCTTGATCCAGCATCCACATGAGCACAATGAGGTGTTTCAGAGCTTCCATTCTTTTCAAAGCAATACAGATGATAGATAGATAGATAGATAGATAGATAGATAGATAGGATCCATGTAATCCAATACCATTGCATAGTCAACCAAGCAAAAGTAAATAGTTTTCTGCTATTATTTGCTCTTTTACCTGTGTTCCACCTTAAATCGGTAATAATACTAATTTTTCTATGTCCTCCTTTGAAGGGCTAGAATTCTGGTAGTTCCTTGTCAATGTATTGCTGCAATCATTGTTGTATTATCTTCACCAAAATTTTAAATGTATGCAATATTCTGAAATAATATCCCAAATCTGTTAGATTATTTTTCGTTGGAACGGCCACAAATAATAATGTCTACCAGTCAGTTGACCAGGTAGCTGTCTTCCAAATTTTGTGACTTAGACAGATTAGGGCTTCCAGAGTTTAAACAACTTGTTGAAATATTTCAGTTCTGTCAATTCCTGGAGCCTTGGTTGTTGCTAGTGCCTTAAGCAGAACTTGGACTTCTTTGTTCTGTCTTCTCCATTCTGTTCAAATGTTGGAATGTCTAGTTCCATTTGATATAATGAGTCTGTGCATTTATTTCATCTTCTTTATGTGGTACTTGCATTTTTTAACATTTCCCTTAGTTCTTTGAGCCTAATGTATTTTAAACATATTCTTCCTTTTTTGTTGGTTTTCTAACCACATTTTTTTACATTTCAACATAATACTTACCCTTTGAAAACATAAAATGCCCTTTGAAATTTTCTGTTCAGTTCTTTGTTTCATTTCTTACATTTGCTTTATTTATTCTATGAGCAAGACCTTTTTTGTAAAATTTCTTTTGACATTCACTTTGATTTTTTATTGCTATCTTGTATTTTCATGGACCTTTTTCTTTCTTCTTATCTGGCACTTTTTGTCATCTGATAACTCATGAAACTTTTTCTTATTAGTTTTCTATATTTAAATCTATTCTTGATATGTTCTCAAAATTCAGGTGTGATGGACTCAATTTTGCAGTTGGCTGTCCTAGAGTTGTTTTATTTGTTTATTTTTCAACTTCAACTTAAGCTTACATATGCTCATTTGATTATTTGTTCCTGAGTGGCATGAGGCCTGTGTGGATTCTGATATTGAGCTACTCAATTACCGTTTTTCCACAAATGTAGTAAATTGCTTTCTATGGAATCTGGTTAATTACACGTGTTGGCTTGCCACTTATATTTTAGAATTAAGGTATTTTCACTGAAAGTCTTGTTGACCTTGCAAAATTCTATCGTGATCTGCAGCATCATTTCTATCACTAAGACCATATTTTGTAGTTCTGTCCCTTCTGCTAGGAATGAGATGAGGCTTTCCATCCCCATAAACAGTTAAAATCTTGAAAGCCACTAGGACAATTCTACCATGTCCTACATGGACTCCATAGTCAAAATCAACTTGACGGAATTAATTTAGTTTTTCTGGTTTTACTCTTTTCTTTAAATTACCCATTTTCATATCATGGTTGCAAATAATTATCAATTCATCCTGATTGCATGTTTGATTAATTTCAAACTGAAGAAGTTGGTAGAATTGATTTCTTTGTCGATAGCTATAATGATTGGTGCATACATTTTAATGAAAGTTGCACTACTTGGGTTTTTGTATTATATAAATATAATACCAAAGACCACATGATATTTTAAGAGAGGGTGTGTCAACAGCATCCAGTGGTGGTAGAAGCAACTCAGCGCTGGCAGGGTTATCCATGTGACTTCTGCAGCTTCAGAGGTCTGGTTGTATCAGGGCAAGGCTGTGTGGCTTCTCCTCCAGCTCCTCCAGCTTATCAGACACTGCCATCTTATCCTGTCCATAGTTCGTTGTTTCTGACACTAACTCCCCACAACTGGGGAAAAAGCTTCTCATCTCCATGAGGGAAATATCACAAGATTTCCCAGAAGTCTCAGGAGAAAGCCATGCCCACATGGAGGCCTCCCTCTCTTGGCCCTTTTCCCACCTCAGCTGCCCTCAGCCCCCTCAGGCCCTTTCTGAGCCCTGGAAGCAAGGAGCCATAAGGAAACCCCACCCAGTGCCGGGACTCTGCACCCACTGGCCTGTGACTTTTTGAGTCGGAAGGAGACTTTATAGACTGATGTTGGGCATATGGACTAATATCAGATTTATGACTTTGAACTGGACTGGGCAGGGATGCTTTCTCAGTGTTCCATTCCTCGTGCATGTAAACCATTTCCTTATATCCATATGCATGTCTATGAGTTTGTTTTTCTAGTTCACCTGGACTAACACAACTGCTGACTCCTTAAGTCACTATTTTGAATCCAAGACAAATGAAAAATTTCACAACTTCAATTCTTTCTCCATTTATCATTGTGTATCTTATTGTTCCAATTGCAAAGATTTTTATTTTGTTGTTTAAGTTGAGTTATGATACAGCTGCCTAAAGGGACTCAGTAAATCATTACTGAATTTTAAAAAATCTAATGAAAAGTTATTTCTACTAAGGACAAAGTAGCAAAGAATCAGGAGAATGCAGTATATTTGAGAAATAGATATGCAATGTCCCTGAACTTTTAGTAGTGATAATTAGGATCAATAAATCCATCTTGTACAGGATTATACTTCCTGGCTTATTAGTGCTGATAGACAAGTGGTCAAGACACTGGCATAACGTCACAGTCTTCCGGGAAGTCAAGCCTGCCAGGTACTCCAAAATGGCGAGTAGAGCCAACACCGAGGAAACACAGATAGTCCCCTGGGGGAGAAGACAGGTGGCTCAGATGGGGGAGCAGCGTGCAGCGTCCTGATTGGCACATTTGGAGGAGGTGGGCTTTCGGCGCACTGAGGAAGGTGTCCGGAGTGATGGTGAGCTGGAACCTGGGAAGTGAGCTGCTTGCATTAGCCAGGCTCGCCTTCCATTCAGCCAGTCCTATTAAGTGTGTCATCTTGCATATTTAATCAATATAAAAGCATTCTGGAGAAAATCTTTTTTCAAATTGTGAGAATGTCATTTATGCAGCAAAGGGTACCATGAATATTTAGGAATTAATAGTCTTTACGCATATTTTAGAATACATTTCATAAGCAATTTCCTTATAGCACTGACAATAGCCATGTTTCCTTCCATATATAATGTAGATACCATTTTATTCTATGAGAATTTTGTTTTTATTTGTTCCATATTTTAAGATCTTTATTTTAAGCAGTATAAGTGATATATTTCTGGTATCATTTTTAATAAATATAGGACATAATTTTATATATATCTGAACAAGTGGGTTCATTTAAGTAGCATGTCTAACACGACGTATTATAATTTCTTGCTATAGTTGGAAAGATATTACTGAGTAAACTAAGATCTTGTCTTTCACAAATATTCACTGTCTATTGATCAAAAGAAAAATGTCCTTTTCATTGTAGGATGCCAACACACTGAGGTGGAAGGCAGTTTTGGAAGTACATGACACAGCTGTACAAGGCATTAACAGGAGCAGCAAGAGACTGAAGGGCCAGGTGCAACTGCGTAGAAATTGGCAAAGACATGCTGTGCTGTTTGCAGGAAAATGTTCAATCCATACCCTCTACCCATTGTGGAGACAAAGTAGATTTGTTTCGAATTAATAGCTAACGCCTAGAAATTGGATACAGTTCAGAAGAGGTTAGTAAGACAGTGAGCTCAATAATCAAACTAAGAAACAGAAAGTTAAAATAAAGTGAACCAGAGTTTCTAAAGACATTGTATCAAGACTTAGATGGACCTTTTGCTCAATTATTTCCTGTAAAAATGTTCCAGCATTGTAATAATTATCAACTGCATATTAATAGAATGCATATTAGGTTTTGTTTATGTATTTAACATCAAATAAAAGCTTGGTTTTGGGACACATAAAATGGCCCATTTGCTAATTAAAGTATTATAGATAGGATATTATAGCAGTTTGGTAAAATGATGGAAAAAAAATTTTTTAAGTAAGAAATGTGTTCATGTTTAGTTGTTTAAATGAGTACAGTTTTCCCTCCTGGTAAAAAGTAAAGGTAAAATCAATATCCATAAATTACCCAATTTTCATGGTCATAAGTGCAGTAATTAATTTTATGTAAATATGTGTTGTGAATAATAGAAGAGATAATGCTTTCTGTTCTTAAAACATTACCTATTATAATGGACTTGTAGTTTTTATGCTTTAATCAAATGTCTGGTGTATCACATCATTCAATTCTCTAAATATTTTTTTTTACATTTAAATTAAGGAGAATTGGTGCCTGATCCTTGATCCCACAGTCACCTTATGATCACACAGGCAGGTAGATCCAGACATACAAAATCATATGTAAATGAATGAGGGGAAGGGCAAAGTGGAGAACCAAATCCCACCTGTAGTCAATTGGACATATATTTACAGAGGCACCACATGGAGTAGCTGCTCCATTCATGGTGCAGAATAGCATCTATGAGACATACAACTTCCCTTCTAACTCTTTAATACTTCCCAGTACCTCCCCCGCCGCCCCCCCCCCCCACACACTCCTATCATGACCCCAATTCTACCTTACAAATCTGGTTAGATTAGAGTGTGTACTTTGGTATGGATAAGATCTGGGAACACAGGGAATTCAGGACAGATAAACCCCTCAGGACCAATAATAAGAGTAGTGATCCCATGAGGGGAAGGGAAAAGTGGGGGAGAAAGAGGGATCCATACCAAATGATCAACATATAACATGCATGCAGGGGCACAAACAACATAAAAGTGAGTGAAGGGAGACAGTGGAAGATGCAAGGTATGAAAATAATAATAACTTATACTTTATCAAAGGTCCATGAAGCAGGGAGGGTGAGGGAGGAAGAGAAAAACAAAGAGGACCTTATACCAAGGTCTCAAGTAGAAAGAAAAGGTTTTGAAAATGATGATGGCAACATATGTGCAAAAGTGTTTGACGCAATGGATTTATGTTTGGATAGTGATAAGGGCTGCAAGAACCTCCAATAAAATGTTCAAAATAAAAAGAGAGAAAAATTGGAATAAACTTGATTTGGACAATATATGAAAGTATTCTAATTCAAAGCACTTTTAAATAATTGATCAATACCTGATATGTGAGGGTCATGTTATTGCCTTTTGCTATTTGCATTTTGACCACTTTTAACATGTGTTAGAAACTCTATTTTTATTATCTAAGTTAATTTATGAACCACAATAGTTTTATATTCCTTGGCTGCAATAGAAACTATCTTGTGTATGGAATAATCTACTGCAATTTATGTTTAGTAAACTATTGGATAACTCTGAATATATTGCAGATTTTTATGTGATATTTGTTGGAATTTCCATTGTGATCAGTAAGTTTTCTGACAACTTTGCTGAACCAGGATATTCAATGGTCGAGCATTAAAGATCCACCGGTCCCTCATGGTGAGATCTCCTCTAGAATATGTCGAATCAAATCTATAAATAAGTGCTGTGCAAGAACTTGTTTCTGTGCCTTTTTGCTAGGCCTGGTCCTGCAACTGATTCGTCTCTAGTTCTTCTGAAGTGAGCCAACTGTCTTCCATTTTGCCTAAGTATCATAGGAGTCATAAGTGGCCTGCAATTTTAACTGTTGATCTGATTATGCAGACCTTCCACTTTTGGGTTCATTTGCCTCTGAATGACACACCTTTCTTCTCCCTGCTGATTTGGGGTTCATCAGCCCCATAACTTCATGAGCCAGAGGAAGCTTCCAGCCTGATGTCTAATCTACAGACTTGGAATATACCCAGATTTGGAAATTGGCAACATCTACAAATGTGTTAACTATTATCTTGATATAGATATTTCTAATATATATACATAAAAGCTTCATTGAATTTGCTTCTCTAACAAACCTAACCTAACACACCCATTATTTTTACTAGTTGTTCCCCCTGCAACCATTAATGCCTATAATATTAATGTTTATGCAATGTATTTCATTTTTCACAAATTTCAACTGTCCTACTTCTACTTTATACATTCAAATTTCCAATGATTAATTGAAGTTTTCAGCTGTTTTTTCTCACTTTGGGTTGTGTCCCATCAATAGATGCAGATCCAAAGATGACTCCACCCACAACCATGTGGCAAACTCCACTCTGAGAAATCAGTGCCCTATCATTCAACCTCTGAGTTCCTTCCAACCTGAGGGTTGCTCACCCAGTACTGCAAGTGAGAGCTTCCCACTACTGTTCTTGAAACTTCAGTATCAAAAATGTTCTTCTGCTCTTCACAAAGTTTTCAGTGACTATTCCACAGAAGTGTAGTATTTTCCTTCTTCATAGACTGTAAGTTACCCAGTAAATAAATTAAGTAGTCTCCTAATCTCACAACCACCAGATGTGGTTGTGTTATGCTGAATTTATTCTTCTTGTAATTCTTCCATCCCTCTTACCATTTGTTTCTGACTTTTTCTTCCACCCTTGCATTGTTGCTTGTAGCCATTGAGTTGATCCTGCTTTACAGTGACTCTGTGTGCAGCATAATATAACACTGCCAAGCTCCCCCAAATCCTCGCAATTGTCCTTGAATTTGAATGTATTGTTTTTGCCTCTGTGTCAAAGGATCTCATAAATGATCTTACTCTTATTTGCTCACCTTATGAAAGCATGCTGTTCTTATTTAGGGATTGGTTTCTCCTGAAAATATTTCTAAACCACAAGAAACAAGAATTCTGGTGAAGAAAAATTCTAGACACTCTCCTTCCACCGTGTAGTTTCTAGTGGCAGTCCATGGTATACTGATTACCCTTTGTCAACTCCACACTTCTAAGACATCAATTTCTATATCATTGTCTACCTTTTCTATCTATATAGCATGATTAAAAATATTATGGCCTGGCTGTGGTACACCTTGTTCTGTACATCTTTGCAAATGAAAGAGTTATTTTACAATTGACTTGTCCAATATTGTCCAAATTTGATTTCCTGACTGCCAATACATGAGTGCTGATTGTGCATCCAATAAATACTTGGCAATTTTCTCCATTTTGATGTTCTTCATTTGCTCAGCTCTATGAGCTTTTTTTTTTAACTTATGTTCATAGGTAGTCCATACTGAAAGCTGCAGTTTTAAATCATAATGAATAAAGATTTCACATTTTCTTTCCTTTCATCAAGGAAAGCTGTAACTTTACATATTGGGAATTGTCAATTTTCCAGTTCATGTGCAGTATTCATATTCAAATAGTGCAATATCTCAAATTATTGTTCAGCACACAAATGAATTAGTATATTAAAAAGACATAAACTGAAGTCCACTTTTCCTGATTTTAAATCACAAAGTATTACCTTGTTCTGTGTGAATGATTGTTTCTTATCCTTTGTACACATTCTACATGAGCACAAATAGATGTTTTTAGATGAATTAGAACAAATTATGAATTCAATTTTTGGCATTCATAATGAGTATTTGGCATTGTGTCCAACTTTGTATACTCAACAAAACACATATGAACATATATTTGAATGTGTGTATATACATATATATTATATACATATAATTTTAAAGATCATTTTATTGGGGCCCCTTTTAGCTCTGAAAGCAATCTATACCTCAATTGTGTCAAGCATATTTGTTCATAAGTTTCTATCATTATTTTCTAAGCACTTACTTTCTCTTGAGCCCTTGGTATCAACTCCTCTTTTTTTCCTCCCTTCCCCAACTTGTGATGCATTGATAAATTATAAATTAGTTTTATTTCATATCTTACATCTTCTACCTCCTTTCTCCCATGGTTTCTATTGTCTGCCCCCCTGGCAGGGAAGTGGTGGTGATTATGTGTTGATCGTTGTGATCAGTTCCCCCCATCCCCCCTCCCCACCTTTCTCCTACTCTCTGGTATGGCTACACTCCTTACTGTTCATGAATTTTCTGTGTTGTGAGCTCTAGCATTTTCTTTCAGGCAAGATCCATCTGATAGCAACAATGACGCTCCTCATTCTACATGGTCTTCACAATTCAACTTAGTTTTTTCTTTGATGATCTTCCTTTGTTTCACAGACCCTCCATTTCCAAATATGGTTTCCTTTTCAAATCCCTGGAATCTTCTGATAGCATGTCTAAAGGATGGGAGGTGAAATCTCTCTACACTCATTTCTAAGGGCATTCTGGCTGTGCTTCTCTAATTTTGTTTATTTATAAAGAACATATTAAGTGTTTAGCATATATAGAAAATTTTACGTTAGTTAAGGTTAGATAATGGACAATTGGTATGTAAATTGTTGTTCATTATGCCCTATTCTTAGAGCATTTTTTGTCATTTGGTAATTTTTCCAAATCACTGCAAAAAAAAGTAGAAATGTTTTCTAGGATATAATTTATAAAAACATACTTGTAAAATTTATAAAAATAACTAGAATGATAATATATTTATCAGAAAGCATAAAGGAGATGTTAGGTAAATTTTGTGTTCCTGTGTTCTTTTGACATAAAACCATCCTGAAGACAGAAAAAAAAAACAGAAGAAGCCACTGAGTATCAAAAGACTATAAGAATGCACAATCAGCAGAAGTGAAACAGCAAAAGGAAGCGAAAGCAGGACAAGAAGTTTATGCTCAGAATAGAGAATTTCATAAGAAAATATAGGGAAACTTTAATCCAACTTACATGAGAGCTATCTGTATCATAAGAGTTGTTATTTTACAAATCTTTTTTGTTAATAAATTTTAGCTAAGGAAAAAATTTACAAAATTGATTCACAATTATATTTTAGTAATTCTAGTGTAAACATTTATTCAGTAGTGTAGAAAAATAAAAGAACCCCCAAATATAAATATTTAAAAATTATTTTTATAAGGAGGAAAAAAAAGCAGTGATCTTAAAATATATTTCCAGCATGATGTTGCTTTTTCTTGAATGATTCCTGTGATGCTTGATTTCTATCATCCACAAATATTATTTTGCTAGTAGAAATAATAAAATAGGTTTAAACAAGTAAGAGTAATTGGTAGTGAGTACTTTGAATTATTCAACATTTATTTTAATTTGCAACACCATCTTAAACTGCATTTAAATGACTGTTATCATTTGATTTGAATGTACTGTTCAATAACAACATTAAGCATTACTCACATGGAAGGCACCATTCATAAGGTAGCTGTAGTTTTCCACAGTGTATCTTTAGTGCTGATCGTTTCTGTCATCAACAAATTTCTTTTGTGTCAAATAAACAAATAACATATCACCAGGAAACCATGTTAAAAAGGGAGGGGTGGGGATGGAGGAGGGAACTATTGCTTTGGTTAGAATTTTATTTTTTTAAATAACTGATTTAATTTAATATAGAAATAATTGGACACAAAGGAAATGTGTCTATGTATGAAATCTTTTGTTCAGTAAGCATACTTTTCTGGGCCCACTTTTGCAAAAAAAATATATGAATTGGAGGAGAAGCAATGACCCACGTGGACATTATTGTATTTTTTGGTCATTTTGATCTATGATTAGCTTCTCCTGAGCATGGCACCTGGCCATTTGAGATTGTAGCGATAGAAATTATTTTCACATTCTCTCCTCAAATTTGTACCTAGGAAAGATGCTGAGGAAGTGAGGGAACTGGCAAATAAGTGAAGAGGGAGCACGTGTTTTGGTTACAAAGATATAGAAATTTTCTTATGCATCTTGTTTGTATAAATTGATGGCCACTTAAAGGGTTCAAGTTTGATAATGACATTAATAAGAATTTTGTTGGAAGAAATACTTTAATTATACCTAATTGGAAAAATAAATAGTTATATTAAAGTAAACTATTTCTAAATGCTGTGCAAAATCTCTGTGATGAAATGGCACCTTTTACATAGTGACATCTCTTGCCAATAAGTACCATCTCTGTTCTAGTTATCCAGTGATGATAGATTTTTTTTTTAATATCACAAAGAATTGCTTTCATTTATAATTTAGTGTCTTGTAGTTTAGAAGATGAGAAGCCTTAACCAACGGCACTGATTCTAGAGGGAAGCTTTCTCTCTCACTCTCTTGGCTTTGAGGGGAAGACTTTGTCCCTTCTGATCTTCTGTGGTGGGTCAATCTCACTGTGTCTTGGTCTCTGTCTTTACTCTCTGCTTGCTAAATTTAATTAAATCTCAAAAGACATTGACTAAAAATGTTTTCTACATGGATCTCGCCATTCTATAACCTGAGGTTTAGACATTCAGAACACACATTTTTCAGAAGACACCATAAAACACACAACCATATCTGATGGCATAAAACAAGAGTTAAGTTTGGATCTAAGTCAAAATTGTATTTTTCCAATAATACAATATTTATGATACAGTGAATGCAAAATGGCAGTGGAAAGAAAGTTGGAATCAGACAAATAAGCTATGAAATCCATATTGTAGCATTGTAAAATCCAAGTTGTAGCACTGTACAATTTAGTTAACCTACTAAATTCACATATCACCTCTGTAAATGAGAATGAGAAAAATAGCAATATCAGTTAAACAGAAAATATCCTAGAAATTAGGCTTTTAAAAGTCTATTGTATAGGGCTGAGCCCCAGTGGCATAAGTGGTTGCATGCAGGACTGTGGCCCGCAGCCTTGGCAGTTCAAATCCAGCAGCAGATCTCAGGAACAGCACTGGGTAGCGCCCACGACCACCAGAGGCAGTGATGCCCCCCTAAAAAACAAACACACAAAAGTTCATTGTAAATTTGCTCAAAATTACAGATAATATAATTTCATGAATGCAGGTAGACATTATATGTTAATATACTAGACCTGTATGTTATTTTTCACTCAACTTTAGAAGTAAGTAAAAAGCAATACACTATTTAAAATATGATTATTTTAAAAAGCTTGTAATTCAAAGGAAGAAAATGTTAGTCAGTCAAGATAAAAATTCACAAACTAGAATTTGCAACACATTCTTTTGGGGATGGGTGTGTGTGTGAAATGGAAATTAGATAAATGATTGTAGGAAAGATGATAGACAGTCAAATTAATGTATTCAAGTGACCTCATTTTATCTGAGAATGTATTTATAAATATAGGAGATAAACATTTTAAGAACATTATTTTGTTCAAAATTAATAAACCTGGCAACAATACTTATTATATTTGATATTAACTACATTTTTACAATATTTATTACAAGTAAATGTAATGCAATTAAACTATATTTCTTTCTATATAATATAAACCCAAGGAGTATTTCAGTATTACACATATTACATTGCAAAAATTCAGATATGGAAAGAGGAAAAATATATCTGTCATATCCTTTCTTCTATATTGCAAAATTGCATACATAGAGTCTCTTATTCTTATAAGAAAATATGTTATCTTTAGATAACATTATGTGATTGTTTCCTCTATATTTTATTTTGGGCCATTGTTCCATCTATGTGAATAAAAATAGGAACTACTTAAAAATTTATTCACAACAGGAGCTACTATAGTAAACATTGTTTTTCAAAAATAGATTGTGATTTCTTTTTGTTATAAATAATGTGTTTAAAATAATTCACGAAAAAAGGCAATTCATGAATCTACAGAGGTAAATTAATTCAACCTTGTTTATGTTGCTCTTAACTACAACTTTTTAAAGATTGTTCTTAAATATTTGAGCAATAGCTTTACTTGAGGCTGTGTAATTCACTTCAAAGTGAGTATGAATGCATTAATCTTCTCTGTCAATACTTTGAAGCTCTCTTTCCGCAAGTTAATTCACATATTTCACACTTTTAATTTTTAACTTTTCTCAAAGATTTAACAGAAAAAATAAAGCACAAAAATTTAATCATACTATAACATGAGAAAGGTGTCTTTATGCTCTGTACATATTGTTAATTTTACATCAAATTATACCAGAAAGGTGGAAATATCCACTGACTCTATTTAGTAAGAGGTCAATTTATTTGCTCTTAATAAAGGCCATCCAATAAAGGTTGCTGCAGTAAGTTGACCGAGCTGCCCAAGTTTCAGGCATGATTCAGAAGAGGACATGTGGAACAAAAAATAGCACGATGATGTCAGATGGATCTTGATTCATAGCACAGAACACTGGAAAGACTTTTACTTGTGTTTTATTGATTATGCCAAGTCATTTGATTGTGTGGATCATAACAAACTATGGTTAACCTAGAGAGAACGGAAGTTCTGAAGCACTTCATTGTACTCATGAGTAACTTGTACATGAATCTAGAGACTATTGCATGAACAGAAAAGGGAATAATGCATGGTCTAAAGTCAGGAAAGTGTAAGACAGAGTTATATACTCGCACCATACCTATTAAATCTATATACTGAAGAAACATCTAGAAGTGTATTATATAAACTAAGAAGGATGTGTCATCAGGATTGGAGAAAAGCTTAACAGCCTGCAACATCCAGATGATACAGCCTAGCTTTCTGAAAATGGGGAGGTTTTGAAGCACTTGCTGATGAAGTATTGCAGCCTGCAATATAGATCACAACTCAGTGTAAATAAAAACAAAATCTTCACAACTGGACCAACAGGTATGATAGTGATAAATGGAGAAAGCATTGAAGTTGTCAAGGATATTTGCTTGGATCCATAATCAATGTTTAAGGAGACAGCAGTCGAAAAATCAAAACAAAAATTGAATCAAGTAAATCTCGTACACAGACCTCTTTGTGTATTGAAAAGGAAGGACATAAAAGTTGAGCATTATATAAGAAAAACCAAAGAAAAATTGATGCATTTGAGTAGTGGTGCTGGTAAAGACTATTGATAGTACTATGGACTGCTAAAAGGACAAGAAATCATGTTAAATGAAAGTGGATAAGAAAAACAAATCACAAGTTTTAAACCGTTCATGTCAGATTTTTTTGGTTTTAATCTGTATTAATATATCTATAATAGTCTAATAACCAGGTTATTCCCTCCCCTAACTCCCAGTCACAGGAGAATCACTTGTTTTATTTTTATTCCTCATGTAGATCCTGCAAATGTATTTTGTGCTTCCACTGTCACCCATAGTCTTCTCCTTCTAAGCTGATATCACTCTCTCCTTCGAATTTGAATCATATCCTTTACAATCCCCAGATAAGCTGTTAGTGAGCTTCCTCAATGTAGGCTTACCTGATGTCTCACTTAGGTGGTTGCTTGCTTGAAATCAAGTCCTTAATATCCCGGTTGTGATTCTTTTTGAGAGCTGGGTACCATCCACTTTCTTCACCACACTTTGTTGTAATACCCATTTCCTCTGTGTTTTCTCCAGTATCAAGGGGCTCTTCTTGAGAACGATTGTTCTTAGGTTGGAACTAGGACTAAATGTGATCCTCCAATCCATTTCTAAGTCCATGTTTTCTATTAGTCTGTGATTCACCTTAGAAACACCTTGTTATTGGATGGTAGACATTTACTAAGGATCCCCTGCCTGGAGCATAACATAAATAAGGTCCATGGATTTAAAGTGTCAACTTTTTAGCCCATGCTTATGCATTCACACATGGTCTGGCACACCAGCCCACAATCTGTGTGACACACAAGCTCACCCATGAAGGGCCATTATACAAAAATGGTCAACAATATCCACAAAACAAAGAAAAGTCAACCTTTGCCCTGAATTCCTATGCCATGTATGATAGAAAAGAAGTCTTTGGGACAAGGATGGCAAGACTTTTTCTTACATAATTCTGAATTGTTATCTGGAGAAATTCACCTCTGGAGAAGAACAGAATAATTGGTAAAGTAAAGGAGTAGTGAAAAAGAGGAATACCATCAAGAAGATGAACTGACATCAGGGCTGCCCCAATGGGCTCCGGATGTGGCAGGACCCTGGCATGCTTTGTTCTGTTGTGCATACGGGCACTGTGGAGTGGAACTGACCCAATGGCACCCAAAAACACCAGTGCACTGGATAAAATGATAAGAATCCAGAAATTGGCATCAATTAAAAACTTCACTTTAAACTGATTTTCAAACGTGTATTCTTAAGTAATTGACACCATCAAACAAATTCCTTGCTAGTGAGGCAACTCTAGCATTCAGGGACCCTCAAGAACAAGGTAGAACTGCCCTGGTGGCATTCTGCACATTCCTAAGGAAACAGAAAGCTTCCTCTTCCTTCCACACAGGGGCTGGTGGTTTTGAACTACTCTTCTTAGAGTTAGTAGCTCAAGGAAAAACCACTGTGCACCTGGGCTCCTGGAATTAGCTAGAAAGAAAATCTCAGCATGAGCCCTTAACAAAATGCTATAAAACAATCATTAGGAGGAAAAGAGGAAGTGACTTCTTATTTCTTTAAACCTCCATATAGTTTATGAGATGAATAATTATTTGAAATATTTTTTGTAATAAAGCCTAAGTTAAAAAGTTGAACATATGGAACAAGAACACAAGCTAAGGATAATCATGTGACTAAAAATATATAACAATACTGCTTACCAGAACATGAACTCTGGGGCAATATCTTTTGACTCAGGTGCTAACTGCCACTTGGTCAAGTCGCCAATCTCTGATTATTGTTTTTTCCGGTATAAAATGGGCATTCTAATATGTTTTAGTCTAATTTCTGTGCATATTAAAGATTTGGTTTTTAAAACAGGGTGAAGTATTGCTATTTAAATTGTCTACATTTTTAGTGGAAGATACACTATCAGCATATAAATTTGTTTTTAATTTCCATAGGGATAAACTAAAAGCAATAAATTAGTGTGTTAATGATCACTCACATTGATGAAAACAATGTAGCATTTTTGCCCTAAGAAATCATAATGATGCTATAGAAGAAAATTCCAAGAAGAACATTTATTCAACTATATTTTTCCATATTTGTTTTCCTAGACAGTATCAGTTTTCTAAGAAGTATTCTCAGTCAGGTGTCAAACAGTCATTGTCTAGGACTAAGACATAGCTATACTGGGTGTGGGTTGATAGAGGTGGCTGTAATAATGATGGTGGCTTGTTCTAAATTAAAGCATGGGTTAATAAGTGTTTTTTCCTCTGTCTTTTTCTTCTCTGAAGTTTCTTATTAAGAAAACCAACCAACAAACCAAAGCAAAACAAAACAGCAACAAGAACAAAACCTAGATCGTTCATGATTTTTCACAGGTAACAAAGGGGAAAAAAGCAGATATCAATATCTTGGCAAGCATTAAGAAATCGATAGCTTTAAAAGAAGCTAGCAGAAACATAGGTCAACTTACCCATGCTGATTCTTTCTGCCTGTTAGACTTACGCTATTACTTGGTTGGAGGAGGAAACCTAGCGAACTGAAATATATTTTTTTGTGTGTGCGACATCACTGCCCTGGTGGGAGTAGGAAACCCAGACTTGCTCCTGGAGAGCTGCTGCTGCATTTGAACCATAAACCCTGTGGGCTGCAGTCCTGCACACAAACGACTGTGACACCGGGACTCAACTTGAGAGATTATTTTTTTTCACAAAAATTCAGTTTCTCCTTAAACTCTTGATGACAACTGTCCAGAATGGCCAAGGTTGATTGATCAAATGGGGGGTTAGATTCATGTTCTCTTTGCACATGAAGACATATGCATAAAGACATGAAGTGATACCAGAGTATAATGGTCTATTCTGATCTTAAGTAGGGAACCTGAGTTTTAAGGATACTCTACACTTGAGGAAGAAAGACATTGCTTTCTACTTCCATAAAGAGTTCCAACTTTGGTAACTCACAGTTCTGCCCTCTCCTCTAGATTTTTTTGAGTCAGCATTGAGTCTATGATAGTGAAGCACACTAGGAACCTTGATGGCATTATGCTGCTATGAGCCAGGTTAGTGGTACAAATTATGCGGTTAGTCTACGGCGAAAATATGAGGAATTCTGCTCAGAATTCATTAAATAGCAATGAATTTGGTCTGATTTGAGTTATACCTTTTTTTGATTCTACTTGTTGTATTAATGTCTGCCAATTTTTAGAAGTAATTATCGCAATTTTTCTTTTCACACTATTTCATGGAGTTCTTTACATTTATAGAATGACCACTGAAATAAAATACATATATAATAAGTTAATATTGTTAACACTATATAAATGTGAGAAAAATAGCTATCTGTATACAATATTAAATATTCAGTTATATCAAGACATATCTAAAATAAAATGAATTTAATTATATTATATGAAGTACTTTGATATTTCTATTTCTATCATTGTTTTTGACATTTTTTCTACTTTCATTAGTAAAAAAAGAAGTCAACAGTCCATGCAATGCTCAAATGATTCTTGTCTATTCAGTATCTACAAATATGGGGTAAATTTGAAAATAAATTCAATAATTTACAGGATTTAGCTCTATGAATTTCTATATTTGACAGTCTACTTACATAAAAAGATTGGCAAAAATTTTCTAAAAATAAAGTAAATATTAAAGAATATTGTTGAGATATAACTGATAAGTTAATAGTCTAAATATCTGGAGGTGGGAAACCTAGAATACACCTGCCTATATTTGTGTGAACGTGCTCCATAAACCTGACTTAAAGATTTAGAAAGTAATGTTTTTCCATTTAAGGGAAAAATTATCAGATTTTTAGCAACATGAGCACAAACTACTTTTATTTAGTAACGCATGAAGGATAAATGATATAGAGATATTTCTGCCTGGAAATTTTAATTGTAAGCTTATAATATCAAAAGTTCTTTATCATGAAGATTGACTGATTGCAGGTTCCGTGGGCCTGACTCTGAATTTCAGCTCCCTTCTATAGAATAGTGCATAACGCTGCCAGGGTCCTGCCCCGTCCTCACAACTATTGTGATGCTTATAGGCACCTTTGCAGCCACTGTGTCAATACATCTCATGGAAGCCTTTCCTCTTCTGTCTCCTAATTTCTATCTCACCATGCAAATTATGACTTTCCAGAAACTGGTTCCTCCTGTCAACATGTTCAAAGTACATGACTCCAAGTTTGGCCATTCTGGTTTCTAAGGAGCATTGTCTATCCTTCCTCTAAGACATGTTTTTGCTTTTGTTGTGCATGGCACTCTCAACATATTCTTTAACAACAGCACAATTCAAATGCATCAGTTCTTCATAGGAATCCCTTCATCATTCACCTACTTTCACATGTATATGAGGGTAATACAAATAGCATGGCTTAGATTAGACTATGGCCTATATCCAGGATCTGCATAAACACAATGATACCTCCCAGAAACCCCATTCTTACAATGTTATCTGGGCTTTGCAGTAATTCTTGTAGTAAAATGTATTTTCATAGTCAATAAAGCACAAGTAAATATCTTTCTGGAATTCTCTGATTTCAGTCAAAATCCACTTGACATCTACAATGATAAAGCTTTTACAATGTCCCATTGATTCCAATGAATCCTTATGCTTGTAGCTCTCTGTCAATGTTCTACTGCAGTGGTTTGCTTTGTTGGCCTAAAGACTCTTCAGTACAATTTTAAATACAAGTTTTAATGATACTGTCTGATACTTTTTGCATTCTGTTGGGTTACATTTCTTTGGAATGGTTAGATATGGGTCTTTTCTTTCCTTTAGATAGCATTCTTACAAGTTTTTTGGTGAAGAAGCATTTACATGAGATAAAACTGACCACTAAACTCTAAAGCAAATGTAAGAAACACAGCAGATAGTGTGTTCATGCTAATGAGAGAAAGTGAGAACAGAAGGTGGTCCTGATTACTCAACTAGCAGAAAGTAACCAATGCCATTAATTGGATGTGTAAGAATTGTTGAGTTGATGTAAATTCCAACAACATATCTTAAGGTATTCATATAAAAAATTTCATATACATAAAAGTAGAGTGATGGTAAAATGAACACACACATTTAACAGAATTCTGTTTGTAAAAATATCAGTATTATACCAATCTTGCTTAATGATACTTTTATTTTTCTCTTTGATTTTGTATTTCTTAAAATATTTTATTTTGCTTCATATATAAAATTTCTTTAAAATTCTATATAGTTCAGGAAATACATGTTTAAAAAGGGACCTTTGCTTAAAAACAAATTTTCATCTTCTAATTTAGTAAAATGTACATAATTCCTTGCTATCATCTAATAGCTTAGAAATAGTCTAAATTCCCTTGCATCTATCTTCTAACACGTTCCAAATTCACTGTCGTGAAGTGAATTCTGATTCAGAAACACTCCTAGGACAGAACAGAACCACAATTTTTGGATTTCCAGTACTAAATCTTTTTTTTTTTCATGTTAATAGCAACTAGTACTTTCAAATATCTGTCTTTGTAGTTAGCAACTCAATCTGTAAACCACTGCACCACTGGGCCATCTCCATTTCATGCATTTAAGAAGAATATGAGGTGGATTTTTTTACTTTTTACAGTTAGATATTGACTTTTCTTTCACATTGTTAATCAAGTCATATTTCCCTTCCCTTTCGCCTCATGCCACTTATCATCATAATGCTCTTATATATGATTTTATAATTTTAAAATGAAGAACAACAGGGCTTACTCGACCTATCTTTAAAACACTTTGGAAAGAGTGTCCTAGAGTCATTGTATCTAGTAGAATGTGTTATTTATCAACAAATACATAATATTTGTTGATCTCAGTATCTCGGTGATGTTAGGATTGCTCTGTGAGTTGAAGAGGTGAGAAAGCAACCCATCTGTTAAACACCTCTCTATTTACATTCCACTTGATGATCTTTGTCTGAATGATTAATTAAATAAAGGGTACAAAAGAATGTTTTTTGAATAATTTCTTTTTAATATTGATTAAATGGGAAGCTTATAAAAATAAAAATTTTATTCCATTATTTTCAACAGAGATTCTTTAATAATTCTGATGATAAATTTTATACAGAAATGCAAAATAATTTATCTTTCATTTTAACAGAAATATTTTCAGAATAAATAATTAGGGAACTTTTTCAAAGAAATTATCTTACCCCCTGTTAAACTCTGGATATATTTTTTTAGTTTGGCTTGGTTGTTCTTTTTAATTTACCTTTACATTCCATTATATATTCTTGATGCTATTATTTAGTTAATATGCTTTATAAAATAATTTATAATACAGATTTGCTTCATTTAGGGCTTCTTGGCATTCTCAATTAAAAATTACTACCACAAAATTTTCTAAATAACTGGATTTATTTTTTCTCATATTGAATATTTTGCTTCTGCAAAAGAGCAAATTTTGTGGTTCCTTGGAAAAATATGTAAATTTGTTTAAATTTAGTATCAGCTTAATGTAACTAAATATAATAGAATTAACTTGTTATAATTTTTGCATTTTGATTTCACCTTTAAATATGATTAGCTAACTTTAAAATCAAAAATAAACTTTATTGAAAGATAATTTGAAAAGAAAATATATTTAGAAATTGATTTATGTACATATGTAGATTATTTTAAACTTTTAGTATATCAAAACTCTTATTTTTATTTGTTTGCCTTGATTATATAAACTATTTAAAGACTGGAAATTTAAAACTACTCACTGCATTTATGTAAAGATCAGTTTTTCTCTCCTTGATCCTCATTTCCTCACCAATGATATTTAGCTTCTTGTATTCATTTTGAAGCAAAGGGTATTATTGCTGATGTCAGATGGATATTTGCTGAAAAGAGAGACTACCAGGAAGATACCTGCTGGTGTTTTATTGCCTATGCAATAGCCTCCATTGTGTAGATCATAGCAAACTATGGAGACTCTTGAAAATAATGGAAATCCCAGAATATTTATTTGTGCTCATGTGGAACATGTACCCAGATCAAGAAACAGTTGTATGTACAGAATAAAGGAATAAACTTCATGGTTTAAAGTCAGAAATTATGTTCATCAAGGTTAATGACTCACACCATATTTATTAAATTTGTATACAAAGAGAAACATCTGAAAATCTGGATTATATGAAAAAGAATGAGGCATCAGGCCTGGAGGCAGGTTTATTAATAATCTGTGATATGCCGATAATACAACTTCACTTGCTAAAAGTGAGGAGGAATTGAAACACTACCTGGTAAAGATCAAGGATTGTATCCTTCTGAATGGGGCACAACTTTATATAAAGAAGGCAAGCATCTTTGTAACTGGACCATTAGGTAACATGATAAATGGAGCAAAGATTGAAGATTTCAAGGATTTTTGTCTTGCTTGGATCGAATGCTCATGAAAACCTGAGGAATCTGATGACTTCCTTTTAAACAGATACACTTCTGATTGTCACCAGAACCTACCTCACCATTCTGTGTTATTAATTTAGAAAATACATGAAGCCATCAAACAGAAACATTGCCACCAAATCAAATCCAAGTCCTACTATTTAGAATCTTTGAGACTACAAATCTTTAGGGAGCAGGCCAAGTTGACCTTCACCATCAGAGTGTCCAATGATTTCAAGCCATTGAGATAATGATTAGCAGCCCAATACCCAACATATAGAGCAACAAGGGGTCCTATTGACAATATTAGGGGATACTTTTAGACATGAACGTTAAGTTTATATCAGAATAGTGGAAGAGAAATAAACCTGGATTCTGGTGAGTTTACTGATGCCATATCTTAAGAAGAAATACAGCTAGAATACTCCTTAGAAGCAAGGATGGTGAGATTTCATCTCACATGATTTGGACTTGTTATCAGAAGAAACTACTTTCTGGAGGCAGACACGATGCCTGGTAAAGTAGAAGGAAAGGAGAAAAGAAGAAAGCTCTCCACAAGATGGATAGACACAGTGGCTACAACCAAGGTCTCCAATACAAGAACCATTGTGAAGATGGTGCCGTGTTTGGCTCTGTTGTACACAGTGTCTCCATGAGTTAGAACCAACTCATCGGCATTCAACAAGAACAGTAGCAACATTCCTAAATTCAATCTCTACATTTGCTCTTTTGGTTCAAGGAATTATCATATGTTTGGATTTTTGGATAAAGGTGGTTGAGTGAAATTTCTGAATATGGATCCTCTACAATGCAGAAAGAGCTTATAGGACACTAATAGAGAGACTATTTAGTTTTTGTTAGTACCACCACCCCGTCCTTTTGCATGTAAATTTGACTCATCTTTGGAGCAAGTATAGAGAGAGGCATCCCAGGATCCTGGAACAATGAATTCTAGGTCCTTGTGTGGAGTGGTGAAGGCACTTCAGAGGCATGAAAGACTGAGGCACAGAAATTGAAGGAAGCAGTGCCATGAATATGGGATACTTTCTCCTCCTCTGATGGGGACTATAAGACGGTGAGGCAAAGTGGAAGGAAGACTTTCTGGTCCACCAAGTCAAAGAGCAAAGGACCCTGTGGCAGACAGTGAGGGCTTGCGACACACGTGGCTGCTGGCTGAGCAGGGGAGCGTGTTGGTGCGCACTAATGGCTGTATCCATACACTTTACTGACCCTCCTTGTGGTGTTCTTTGACTTTGCCTCATAAGCCCTTATAATTATGAGAATGGTCTTTGAGTACTTTATGGAAATTTCAATTAATTATCAAACCCAACATTGAAGTATGTTGTAGGAGATATGGTTGGTTTTGGAGTAATTAAAGAAACATGGATCATGGAAGCATATATGGGCCCTTCCTGTTGGCATTAGGGAAATCAGAGGATATCAGATATTGCTTTATTGCAATAAAACATGAATTAATAGGTGGAATTTACTAAGGCAACACAGAACATCCAAATTACTTTGTTATACAATATAAGAAGATTTTAAAGACAGAGAAATTAGAATATTAGAGAAAAACTATATGTAATACACACTCAGCCACCCACACAAGAGTTCCCAGAAGACACAGCTCTTTTTAAAAAATAAACTTATTAGGGGCTCTTACACTTATTATAACATTCAATATATCATCTGTATCAAGCACATTTGCACACATGTTGCCACATTCATTTCCAAACATTTTCCACTTGAGCCTTTGGTATAAGCTCCCTCATCCCCCTCCCCCCTTTTTTTGATTAATCATTTTATTGGGTACTCATATACCTCCCCTCATGATCCATAAATGCATCAATTATATGCAGGACCCATTTGCACACTTGTCATCATCATTAATCTCAAAACTTCCTCCCTCTACCTAGGCCCCCAGTTCCAGTTCCCCATCTCTCCCTTTCCTCTTCCCCCTCTCATGAACCTATAATAATTTAGAAATTGCCATTGCTTTTTCATACTGTACACTGCCCAATGTGTCCCCTCACTCACTTCCCTATTGGCCTTGCCCCAGAGACGAGGTTATATGCTTACCCCTGAAATTGGTTCCTCCTTTCTACTCCACCGTTCCTCCAGCCTCCCAGTATCACCACTCCCATCACTAGTCCTGAGGGAACACCTATCCTAAATTCCCTATGTTTCTGACTCAAGTGTACATCCTCTTCTCTAGCTGGACGTGTCTGGTAGATCCAGGAGCATGATAGAGGGTGGGAGAAAGCATTTGAGAACTAGAGGAAAGATGTATATTTCATAGTTACTACACTGTACTTTAACTGGCTCATCTCCTCCCTGCAACCCCTCGTAAGAGGATGTCATTTCACCTATTGATTGACTTTGGGTCGCCAATCTGTACTCCTCCCTATTTGTAATGATATAATTTTAGTTTTTTGATGCCTGACACCGGATTCCTTCAACACCTTGTGGTCACCAGGCTGCCGTGCTTCCTCCATGTGAGTTTTGTTGCTTCTGAGGAAGACACAACTTTTAAGACCTAAAAGTACGAATGAGAGAAGATCCAGAACACTTGAAGAATGCTGTGGCTACTCTTCTCTGTAGGTCAGAACTGCAGCTGCTGAATTTGGGAAACTAGTTACAAAGGGGGTAAACAGATAAGGTGGTGACAGGAATCAAGATGTAGAACGTAATCATCAAAGGCAAGGTAGACTTAGCTAACATAATGAATAGCTGAGACAAAGCAGACTCACACAGATGCCAAACCTCTAACATTGACTAATTTGTTATGATGTACCTAGGAATGAAATAGATAGGAAACTCACCACTTAGCTTTTGTATTTTATATACGCAGAAAAAACATAGGTTCAATGACCCGAAGCCTATCTTGAGACCGCTATTACTCAGGGATATATCTGTGACAGTTACATAATCTGTCAATTTGTGAAAGGGTAGAGACTAGTCTGTAAATCAGGTCATAGTCCATGAGGCCTCTTTGTGGGCATGACCTGCTCCTGAGGAAAACTCCTGTCTTCCTCCCTGGAGGCAGGACACATACACTTGCTGCAAGACATTCCTGCTGACAAGCCACCTGGATCTAAGCTGATGGAGCCATAATCCTGGAACTGAAGGATCCACATGGAGACCCACAGCAGCACTAAGATGCTTCCACTACCACGGCCTCCAGAAGACTTTCCACTAACTGGTCTGTCATATTCCTGCTTTCAGCATCATCGTATGTGTTGTGTGAGTCCGAAGAATTTACAAATTGATATTGGACATATGGGCTAATATCAGACATGGATTTATCTAGACTGCCGGGATGCTTTCTTAATATATAATTACTCATGGATATAAAATCCTCTTACACACTTATGAGTGCCTCCATATTTGTGTCTTTAGTCAAATAAAACTAATACAATATCATTTTTGATTTGCTGTTTTCCTAGGTAAGAGAATTTTACAGAATTCAAGTTACAGAGTCATGTCCTTTGAGTAGTTTCCAGACTTGAGTCATTTTATAGACCCACAAATCCTTGAATTAAGGGTGATTACATTGAGGAAAGATCCTGTATAATACCAACATTAATATGTCAATCTTTCAAATAAACCTCCAAACAGTTTCCAGGGTGACTATTAGGGAAAATAAATAATTTGAGTTTTAGGGTACTATTAGATGAGATCTCTAAAATTCAATTAATTACCTGGCCCAGTAAACAGAGTAAAGGCAATTAGATAACAGGTTATTAATACAGTCACAGTTCATGTTTGTCTCAGTGTTTCAGTGAATCTTTGAGCTCATCTGATAAAAGATCTTTAGTTTCAGAACACATAATTTGAGTATACAAAACCAACTAATGGAAGAATCCCCACAGTGGATTTCCAATACATAATGGAATGCTATTGTGGTAGGAAAAGTTGAGTGGAAACCATTATAATTTTCTTCACTTTGGACAATAATAAGTCAAAAGCAATATCATTTTATGAGGTATTGCAGAAATCAAGATTACCACTAGGATTTAAGAGTGCAGAGGTGAGGAAGCTCTGTACATTCTCATTCAACTTCCCTGTTTTGCCTCTGCACACAACAGACATACCATCAGGTAGACAGAGAATTACTGAACAATTAGCAGTGAATCCAATTGCAGCTGATATTCCAGTTGTGATTGAGCACATCAATGCAGCTTGTTGTACCTGGTATGCAATTATTGGTCTAGCAATTATGTTTTCTCAATTGCTGTTAAGAAAGGGAACTAGAAGTATGTGTGCTAGTCAGTGAGACACATTCACTGTCTTACAGCAGAGGTAGATCAAGTCTCCAGCCGTACGTCTTAATTTAGTTTAGGCAGCAGGGGCCTTGATAGCCTTTCTTTTCCAAAAAACACCACACAGGTCCATGGTAATGTCATTGCCTAGGAGCCATCTCTTTCCTAAAGATGTGGAATGGGTGAGTGAATGGGATGCTGTGGGGATCACCACAATTGGATTATCAGTCCTGTTATTGTTAGTAGCATGGAATTAGCTCCATATTCTATGGAACCTATGTACAATAGAATAAAACGGCAGTCAGTCTACCCCATCCTCATGGCTGGTCTTATGTTTGAGCCCGTTGTTGCTGCCAATTTGTCGGTCCATCTTCTCCAAGGTTTCTTTCATTTTCACTGTCCCTCCACTCTATCCTGCATGATATACTTCTCTAGGGACCATCCTTATCTCTAAGGAGCATTCTGACTCTACTCATCCTGAGACAGATATATCTATTCACTTGGTCGTGCATGGTACTTTCAATATTCTTCACCAACTCCATAGTTCAAATGCATTACTTTTTTTCTTCCGTCTTCCTTATTCAATGTCAAATTTTCATATGCATTTGAGCAATTAAAACGTGATGTATTGGGTTGGGTGCAACTTACCCAAAGTAATAATATCCTTGTTTTTCAAAACAACCCATTTGTAGATTGCTATCGATGATGTTGGAAGCCAAAATCCATTTTCCAGGTCCCTTTGTGATTTCAGGGCACAAAGAAACCACTACCAACCGATTAGATCTGTGAAGAGCCCACTATCAGGCAAGGGCATTGAAATGAAGCTCTTAGCAACTGCACTTAAACTGGGATGGAACGTCTTGTCATTATATCTCTGTTTGGATGCAATTTCAGTTTTTCATAAATTTCTAATATTGTTTCCTTTCTCTTAGATTGAGATTTTTGGGTTCTAAAGGAGAGGGTATAGAAATGGGAAGTCTGCAGCAATAGATATGAGAAAAAAAGACAATGTCCCAAAGTTGATTGTGATGATGATTGTACAATCTTTCTTAATAGAGTTCAACTACTGAATTGTATGATGTGTTCATTATAATTCAATCAAACTATTTTTTTTTAAAAAGTGTGTTGTGCACCACATTTACCAAATACAATGAATCATTTAATTTCTTGATGGCTGCTTCCATGGACATGGATTGTGGATCCATGAAAGACAAGATTTTTGACAATTTTACTATTTTTCTCTGTTTATCAATTGGTCCAGTTGTGAGGCGTTCTAGTCTATATTTAGGTCTATAGTCCTTGTTCTTCATCAGCCAGTTCTTCAAGTTCTCCTCATTTTCAACATCCAAGTGTAAGTCATCTGGATATAAAATTGATTACTATGCCTTCCTCCAATCCTTTTATTACTCATATCCCATTGTTCATCATAAAATCTAACTTCCATGATTATTTGCTCAGTATATGGATTGAATAAGTATTTTGAGAGGATGACAACTCGATAAAATATTTTTACTATGCTTCACAAAATAAAAAATTGATATTCTATCACCTTTCCCAATTGTAAATCACTCAGAATGTTCTTGCTATGTTACTGCAACTGTCCTTTGATAGAGATACAGATCCTGTATGAGTACAATGAAGTGGTCAGGAATTCCCATGTTTTCCTTAAGCTATTCATAGCTAGTTATGATCTACACCAGTGGTTTTCAATCTTCCTCATGCCTCAGCCCTTTAATACAGTGCTTAATATTGTGGTGGCCCCCAACCAAAAGGTGATTTTCATTGCTACTTCATAACTTTGATCCCCCAAAGGGGTTGCAACCCACACATTGAGAACCACTGATCTGCACAGTTAGATACTTTGCATAGTCAATGAAATGCAAACACACACCTTTCTGAATGTCTTCGCTTTCAGCCAAGATCTATCTGAATCAATAAGGCTATCCCTTGTTCTACATCTTCTGAATCCAGCGTGGATAGCAGCAGTATTGGATGTTGTTGAGTGTTTGTTAGAAAAATTTTACTTGCATGTGATATCGACGATATTATTCTGCAATTTGAGCATTCTATTGGCTCACTTTTCTCTGGCATGGGTACAGATATGGATCTCTTCTTGTCAATTGGCTAGTTGTATTCCAAATTTCTTTTCTTTTTTGTCTCCAAATTTATTTTCATAGACAATTGTGTACTTCCAGTGTTTCATCAATTTCTGAAAACATTTCAATGGGTATCCTATCAATTATGGAAGTCTTGTCTTTTGGCTAATGCTGTCAATAACTTGAACTTCTCCTTTCAGTCACATTGAATTTTGTTCATATCCTGAAATATTTGAGTATTGACTACTCCAAATCCTACTGGTGGCTTTACTATTCCCCCAAAATAGGATGTTACTTTTAGTTTTACTACTTTCCTAACTAAAGCAATTCTACTGGCTTCAGCTTGACCTTTCCAGCCACAGTAATATAGCCTGCTGTTTGCACCTAGTGAGAAATCAGTAGCAATTTTTCCACATTTATTTAAAAGACATATGCACGCCTAAGTCGGGGGTTGGGGGGGAAGCAGAACAAAAATCTAGTGGATTTACATGTATGTAGAAGTCACAACAACATGATTTTGAAACTAGCAGTTGTTCAGCCAGAGAATGATAAGAGAATGCTTCATATCTCTGTAAAGGGTTACCATCCTGGAAATCCACAAGGTTAGTTCTACCTTGTCCTCTTGGACCCCAATGGATCTGAAACTACTCAAAGGCAGTGAGATTTCTGCTAAGCTTTCTATGTCTGTGGGATTTCTAGGAGAGAGAGTGCAGTGATGAGGGGGCTGTCAAGATAAGGGCATGTGCCTTCCCAGGTTAAGGAAATGCTGCTACATATGAATTCTAAAAGAAGTATAGAGAGACACGCCAACGAGTGGACTTCAAATGTACTGCACGATGATATATTTTACACTCATATGTACAATATTTCTGATTAATTATTTTATAAATTGAAAATTTGCTGCCCAGCAATATGATAGTATTTTATATATGGAATTATAGTAAAAAAAACTTTGGATTTTAACCATACCAGTATGAATGTCAAGTATATCCTATTATTACAGATTATATAGATTAAGGAATATTTGCCTTTTAACCACAGTGTAAATTTTATAGCAACCAAGTTTATAGATAACACAAAATATATGAACTAAAATGAGCACGTTCTTATTAGTCTAATGGGGACAATATTTGAATTTTGATAACATTATATATAAGGACAAAGTAAAACACTATTTTAACTGAAAAGTATTTTTTCATTTACACTTTGATATTACTTAAAGCCTTCATTATCTTATTTCCAATTTTAACTATCATATTACTTAAATACACAATTGCTTGAAGTACATTAAAATTAATTTGTGTTTTATTTTACTAGTTTTGATTTTTCCAATGATATTTAAATTTTTATTAGAAAGCATGCAAATCCTATTAAATCAAGACTGGGATGAGTTGTGCATGATGCTAATCAGTATAAAAATATGCAGAAAAAGGTTGCAAGAACTTTTATCAATTTATATTGATAAATATTTCACAATTTTCTCCAACTTCTAAATAAATTGTGAATGAAGTCAAAGAAATCATCATTTGCATAAAATGCATGATAGTTAGCTCACTACTATAAAACCAGTTTTGACTCATCGCAACCCTGTGGAAAAGGGTATGTTTCTGAGACTGCACATTTTAAAAAGCAGGAAGACTCCCCTTTCTTCTACAGAGCAGGGAGTCACTTTGACTTGCTGACGTGTGCTTAGTAGTCCAACATATATCTCATGCACTATAGCCCTAATTGAACTCTCAGTTTGTGAGAAGAGATATCGTATCTGAGTTGGCTCCTTTGGACACATAGTCTATATTTAAAATGTGTGAAATATGTGAGATACTGAATATTAAAGTATCTTTCTGCTATGCTGCACAAAATAAAGAAAGCTGATCTTTTATTTAGGTTACGAAAGGAGCTCTATGGGAAAATTTCATTGTGTTTTCATTTGATCATTAGGCAAAGTTTTCGAATCCCCTTATAGAGAATACCTTTCTGAAATTCAATTTTTTTAAAATTTCATTATTTTATTTTCATTTTTTTGTTCTGTTGTTATTGTTTTAATTACTCTCATAAGAGGAGGTTATTTCCTTTAAAGACAGATATATACATGTATATGCATATTTAATATACAAAATTCATGCTTGTGGTAGAAACCATGATTAGAAGTTTAATTTATAAGTGCAATTATATAATTGGGTAATTATACTTGGTGACACAAAAGTTAAATACTCTTTTGCATATCAAAATATATGTGATTCTAATATACACACTGGTTTCATGAGAGAAAACCTGGCATCCTCCTTCCATAAACGTCACTGACAAAAAGTAAATACAATCAGCCCTGGGGAGTTTTGTTCTATCACATGGGGTTTCATGAGTCAAAGTTGGATTTGAGAGCACCTACTGGGCACAGCTCAAATCGTGTTATTAGGAAGCCAACAACTCAGAATGTTTTCTTTGCCTGCACCCTACATGTGTATACATATGTCACAGCACCTAACATGTCTCTAGAGATAAGCATACATCATTCGTGTTTTGGACAATAGTTTCAAGTCTACAATAACCTGAAAAGTCTTTAAAGTAAAGTAGTCATATGATATGCATAAAATGTATGTATATTTATAAGGTCTAGGAAAGAATTTAACAAATGTATGTGGGCAAAAATGGGTGTTATAATGTTGATTTGCATTTCACACTGTTAAAAATAGTCCTTAGTAATTTTATATATTCATAGGAGGAATGTTGATTTTTCCTGGATACTGAGTTCACCATTTAGAGATTAATTTTCCTCCCTTTAAAAAAAATCTCAAAAATCCTGATGGAATCTGTGTTGCTTAACTGATGATTCATTTACAACAGAACCCTAAAACTAACAGGAGAGGTACAATCAGGATTAATGATAAAAGTGCTGAGTTTACTTGGAGCACTGTCATTTTTGTATTGTTTTCAAGAAGTAACATTAATAGAACATAGATATAAGTCCTAATTGAAAGAGAACAATTCACTTCCATTAACCAATTCCAGTTCACATACACCTTATTAAATATTTCTGATGCAACTGGGGAAATACTTACAGGATCAGTAGCCTCATATTTCTTCAAAGAACAGGTGGTAGATTTGAATGAATCATCTGAGTTTAGGAGTCCAGTGCTTAGCAAACAGCATCACCAATGTCTTTAGTTGGAGAAGAACTCAAAAAACAAAAAACAAAAAAATACAACTAAAGAAAATAAAACCAAAGTAATCTCCTAAAACGAAAAAAATAAGAGAGCATGCAAGCAGTCACAAGTGTCTCAGGGATCCTGACAGAGGGCAGCCGGATATCTCTCTGTTAGGTAGAGAGAATGACACAGTATGATCCATCAACCATTCCCCTCTAAGTACACTTCCTAAAAGTCCCCTTTACTATTCCTGCAGTCAGGGTTGGACCTGTCCAGCGCACTTTCCCCCTTTTTCCTCTCACCCCCTGCCAGCCCCATTAGCTTTAGACTTTCAGTGTGGTCTCCTTGTCTATAACTGCTAACTAGTTCAGATGGGGCACCAGGTGTGCCCCCTGAGTTGAAAGTCTTTAGTTGGGATTCCTCCAGAACTTTGTGGCTTCATTTCCATCACTGGTCTGTGGTACTCTCCTTTTGGTTTCTCCCTCCACGGGCAGGTCAGACTGGCCACTCTCCTGAACGGTATCTTCAAGGCTGTTGTCTATCGCACTGCTGTCTAGGGAGAGTGGAGAGGAGGTCATGCCTCTAGTTGAGGCCAGCCCTGCAACCCTCTTTCTGAACGAGCTGCTCAGGTAGGCAAGCCACGGTTTTCTATGGAGACAGGGACAGAGATGATGGTTTTGGGGGGTCACGGGAGGGGAGAAGGTGTGTGTGTGTGTATGGAGGGGAGAGTACAGGGAAATAGTAAGGGTTCTAAAATGGCTGGCAAGGAGGGTGTAACTTTTCTGATGGAGTGTGAACATTATAATTGTATCTGAGAAAAATTACTGAGAGGTGAACATTGAGTAAATAACATTGGCAAAAGGAAAGCAAGAATAAAATGAGGGAAGAAGAGGATATATACATGTATTTGTGTAAATATATAATTATTTGAATATAGTGTATGTGTACATATATATGCATATAAATACAAATGTGACAAGGAAATATGGATTTGAGACCTCAACTTAAATCTGACCTCAGTATAAGAGTGGTTTGTTCTAATAATTTGACAATGTATGATACCTTACTGACACTATCGCTGTAGACAAAATGGGTGCATAAGCAAATGTAGTGAGGAAGGCTGATGATGTCCAGCTATTAAAAGATAAGTGTGGGGCCTTAAAGGTTTGTAGTCAAACAATGAGTCAATCTAGCAGGGAAGCAACAAAGTCCTGTGGAAGAAGCATAACAGCCTGTATGGTCATAAGTTGTTTATGGGAAAAGGTACCAGGAACAACCAAAGCAAGCAAGCAGATTGATGTGAAGGGGTGTGATATATTACACACCCCAAGCCCACCTGCAAGTTAAGTGGTGAAAGACTACATAACCCCATTCGAGGGGAGCAAACAACAGAATTGGACATAAATGGATATACTGGGTGGTGTAAGATGCAACAACAACAAAATAATAATAAGGGTTCCTGGGAAGAGGGAGGAATAAAGGGGAACTTATATCAAAGAGTTCATAAGCAAAGAAAGTGTCCTGAAATTATGGTAGCAATTGTATAATGCTTCTTGATGTGATTGAAATGTGGAATATTATGATATTGTGAGAGCTTTTCAATTGAAAAAACATCACACACCAAATATTCTGTCACTGAATCAATCCAGACCCATAGTAAGCTTTTTGGACAGAGTACAACAGCCCGTATGGGAATCCACTGACCTTGCAATTAGGAGATCAATTCATAGCCCTCTGCACCACCAGGGCTTCTTATGGAAAAGAAGGCAAGCCTTAACTTAAAAGCAAAAACAGGTGATCAAGCACCTTAAATTGTTCCTCAGAAATAATACTACAATATACCATATCTATGCTGGATTTTACTGGGTATTTTTAGTTGAATATCCTGTGTACATCTACTGCATTTTATATATGTTCCTTACCTCACTTTCAGTGGCTCTCTTTATGAATCATGGCCTGGAGGCCAGTTGTTGAAAATTCTAGAAAGGAGTAGATGGTTTCAAGACAGAAAAAGAGATACCTCTCATTGCTAGGGCAAGCCCCAAGGCACAAACTAAGTGAGGCTGTGACTACACACATCTGTGCATATTGTAACTTACTGCTCTGACATAAAGAAATAATTGCAAAAGATTTAAGTTCTCATAGCTTCTTTAATTTTCACAGAAAAACAAGAGTGCATTTTAATCTTAATTATAAATAGTCTGTATATGAGGATTTGCATCACTTTGCAAAACTACTGAGTAAAAGCATACTACATTCATTTAATTCAAGTGATAATATAGCTAATTGATTTAAATATGAACCATAGAGTATTATTAGGAATTTAAAAGTAAAATTACATACATATATGTTTTTTATTTTTATGCCAAATCTTGTCGGACTTTCCATCATTCATTTTATTTTGAACCCTTGCACTTCCTCCCAAGATATATTAAATGAAAATCCATAGTTAATGAGATTCTTCGGTGATGTGAAAAAATCAAAATCGATTCAGTATATCTGATTTGGAAATTCAGATTTTTAGCAGGAGGTGGCATGAGAAAGTACCTATACAAAGACCTGAACCGGTTATCTACCCTATAAACAAGGGAGCAGACTATTTATTCCAAATCATGTTTCTGTTATTATTTGCTAACTTTATTTGATTGCCGAACTAATCTTCTTCACAAATTATTTTTTCTGTTGTATACACAAGAAGCATAAAAAATTGTGTACCCCAAATTTGCGCCATTCCAAAGTGCTATTTCCACATATATACTTTATAGCTGAAGATCATATACAAAAGTTTTAGAAAAAATAGAATATGAAGAAATGCTAGCAACATTTTTGTTGTTAATATGCTCTTAACTTTCATCAATAGCTTAGATATTAAGCTATTTATTTTTTGAAAATTACACTAAAAAATGCCACTTGATACAGAGCAGACAATTTAAGTTTAGGAAAAGAGCATAGAAATGACCATACCCTTTTGAAAAATTAATTAAAGCAATAAGTAAATCCACTGTCAAATGCAACTGACATTTTTAGGCTTTCTCCATTCTGTGGTGGCAATATACAAATATATCTATGTATAAATATAGGTAGCCTTTCCATGACTATATATTATTTTAGATAAAATGATCTCTGAAGCATGTGGATTTTAGAGTTCTTAGGTGAGGGATCTAATCATCCATGGCAGCTGTCACATTTAGAGCAGCATATGAGAGGTGGGAGAAAAGTACAAATGTCAGGGAAAGGAAAGTCCTTTTAAGTATCAAGATTTCTTCAACAGATGGCTTGATAGATTTTTTTTTATAGTCTATAATTTTCACCAGAGTAAATATATTTTAATGATACATCCTATGTCACATTAATTAGAAAATGAAATGCAGGAAAAAAGGTTTGTATAATTTCAAAAATAACATTGAAGCAGGTTCTTGAGTCATATGTCAAAATATAAGTGAATGATAAAAGTTCATCTACTTTCTATCCGTCCTACAAGTTATTGTAGATACATTATATGGTAAGCAAGCAGATCAAAAACAAAATAAATAGAGCCCCTTGTCCTGGACAGGAAGATCCCAGATATCCCTGAGATCTGGCAAGGAAACTTCTGCCTTTCCCTGGAATGTAGCAATGAAAATCATGGCTGCCCCCCTCTCTCAGGGAAGAAAACCACAGCTATCACTGTAACCAGCAAGGGGGACCCCAGTCATCCTGCCTAGTGGAAAAGAAATCCCTTGCCATTCCCTAACTTGACCTGGGATGCCTTGTGCATTCCAGAAATCTTCCAAAGACCACTACAGGTGACTTGGCATCCCAGAAATGTGAGCATCAGCTATCCCCAAAATCTGAAAAGGAAGACCCCAGCCTTCCTTCCTTCCATTAAAGAAAGTCTCAATTGTCCAGAAGTCAGAACCCAGCAATGATGTTCCCAGCTCACCATCCCCACACCCCAAAAAGGAAAGATCCAGCAATTTTAGTGACTCAGTAAGAAATGATCTGGGCATCTCTCCCCCCTTTCAGATAGATTCCAGATGTTTTCTTCCCCCAAAAAGTAGATATGTCCCACCAGGGGGTAGTGATGCCCTCCCCCCACTCAAATTAAAGCAAACAAATAAGTAAAAGTAAACCTGGCTGTCTCTTAACAGTGAAAATGAATGCGTCCCCTTGACCCATCAAGACTTTTGCTAACCTCAGGATCCGGTAAGGTAGGCTCTTACCACACCTCCAACTGGACATGGAATGCCCGAGTCTTTTTTGTTCTCAGGCAAGGAAGGTCCTAGCCTTATCTGTGTCCTGTAAAGGAAATCTACAGCCATTGGAGTTCGTTGCAAGTAAGACTCCGGCACCTCCATATCAAGACAAGAAGGCTACACTGTTCTTCCCATTTTCTGCATCATAGTAAGAAGTCCCTAGCCATCTGAGTAACCTGGTGTGTGTGTCAAATAGCCTCACACTACTGTTTGCTCACTCAAAACTCATAGACACACCACAATGTCATGGAAACAACAGGAAATAAAAACCATATGCAAAGAAAGAAGAGGACGATGAAGAAGAAGAAAGAGGAGGAGGAAGAAGAAGGGGAGGAAGAAGAAGGAGAAGGTAACTCCCAAACAACTGAAAGACACCCAGATCTAAATAACAACACTAAAGAAAAGCCCTTCAAAGTACCAGAAGTAGAATTGAAAAGAATGATGTTTAGAAGCCTTTAACAGATGGAACAAAGAATTAAAAATTAGAATGTCTACACCAAATAGATATCCAGAGTCGAAAAGAAAATAAGATGACAGAATTATGCAACCTGCAAAAGAGATGAGTAATATAATTGGAGAAACAGAAAATGAAATTAGTATATTTGGATATAATTATTTTAAATGTCACCCATGGGACAAATGATCCATCCAGAAATCAAAGGAATCTGAAGAAAGTAGATGAACAATGTAAGACAGCAACAGAAGGAACAACCTGCATCTCTTTGGGATCCAAGAGAATGAAGAAACAAAAATATCTACAGAGATACTAGTACAAGAAATCATGGAAAATAACTTCCTCAATACCATATATAAAGACAGAAGAAAAATCTATCAAAGATGCTGAGAGAACCCCAAACAGTATAGAACCTAAAAGAAAAACATCAGGACATAACATATTCAACCTCTGTAATATCAATGCAAAAGACAAACCTTACAGCTATTAGAGAATAAAAGGTGGTCACATACAAAGGAAGACCAGTAAGAATAAGCTTAGACCCCTCATCAGAAGTCATGGAAGTTAAGAAGACAGTGAAATTACTTGTTCAAAATTCCTATGGAAAACACAAGGAGAAAAATATCACCAATAGAGTATCTTACATTGAACAAAATTAGCTCTCAAATGTAAAGGAGAAATAAAGTGTTATTTGCAAGCAAGGAAACATTAATGTAATTTGTAAAACCAAGATAAATATTATAAAAATTAACAAGAACAGCAACACTTTGGACAAAGAAGCAACATCAGCAGACATATTTGAGAACAGTATGCGTCAATGACATACAGAAGTCAATATAATGATAATAGTATTCAAACTACATGGAGATAGAGGAAGAATGTCAGGACCACTTACACCCCCCCCCCCAAACACACACTCCATGTACAACACAGACACACAAAGAAAATAGAGCAAAAATTCCACATATATCAATAATGAGACCATGAATATCAATAGATTAATGCACAAATCAGGAGAGACAGTAGCAGAATGGATTTGGAAATGAGATTCATCAATACAATGTTTACATGGAAACTGAAACCAAACTCACAGTCATTGAGTTGATGCCAACTCATGCAGCCCCATAAGAAAGACTCACCTTAAACACACTGACAAAAATAGACTAAATATTAAAGAATAGACAAAAATTTAACAACACTAATCAGTGTGTTAGTCTGGGTGGACTCGCATACACTCACAGTTGTATACGAAAGGCCTCTATAGAGAAGAGCAATTGTATATTGAGAAAGCATCCAAGCCCAGTCCAGATGAAATCCATAAGTTTGACATTAGCTGATACCAGTCTATCAATTCCTCTTCAGACTTACCAAACACCTGCAATGGCACTGAAAGCAGAAAGATGCTGGGCAGATGGGTGGAGAGCCTTGTGGATCCAGTTGTGGTGGAAGCATCTCAATGCTGGCCTGGGTCTCCCTCGGCTCCACCAGTTTCAGGGCTCTGGCTATAGAGCACCATGTGGCAATTCAACAGGAAAGTCTCACAGGAGAGAGAGCATCTGGTCTCCAGTGAGCTATTATCTCCATCACACTTCCCAATGAGGTCATCAGCTGCAACCTGATTGACAGTCTAGACTCCACCTCTTCCTCAAGTTGACAGTACATTATGTGATTATCACACATAGCCATAGAAAAGCAAGAGTAGCAATATTAATCTTGAAAAAACAGTTTTCAAGGCATAAATCATCGTAAGAGAAAAAAGATACTACATAATGATTGAAGGAATAATAAAGAATACACATATACCTCCCACCAACAAAGAAAGATCAAATGCTCACAAACTTAAGAGATGAGAAGATAACTTCGCAGGAAGTGTAAAAGACTTCAGTATTACATCACTCTTAAGGAAAGACTATTCATCAGAAAAAGAAGTTAGAAGAACTAAATAACACAATCAATTCAAATTCTAGAAAAATACAGATCCTCACTCCCCTTCCAACTCCTCTGACATACTACCCAGGCATGTGTATACCAGTTATTATCTCTATATATTTGACCAACTTGGATTTCTTATGCCAAAAAAGCATAGAAGATACATAACACAAAATCAAGAATGCTACAAACAATAACAAAATATAACAGACATACCCCCCACTTTGAAGATACTTATACATTTTATTATCATATTAGGCTTTATCATTTCAAGTGGTCCTTTGACATTTTTTTTCAGCTCTTTGACATCATCCTTTCCTCCATTGGTTTCAACTACTCTACAATTAAGAGCAAGTTCCAGAGCCTCTTTTGACATCTACTTTTATCTTTTTTCTTTCCTTTTTTGAAATGACTTTCTGCTTTGTACATAAATAATGGTTTCAATATCCTCCCATAGTTCATCAGGTTGTTTGTCAGTAGTATTCCATGTGTCAGATATGTTCTTCAGAGATTCTTGAAATTTAGGTGAGATAGACTCAAGGTCATAAATTTGCTCTTGTGGACTTATTTTTATTTTCTTTAGCGTCAATCTGAATTTACATATGAACTGACATATTTTAGCTGCAGAGATTGCACTTCTCCATTGTGAATTCTCAAAAATGGAGTCACTTTAATATCTATGCAAGTCTATATGTATTGTCACTTCTGTGGGAACAGGTCTGGCATGCAGGCAAGTGAGGATGATGGAATCAACCAATGTGCACACACACTCACACAATCTGGAGATGGCTTGATGGCACAGACCTAACATTATGACAGCTTTGGCAAGGCTTATATATGCTTTAATAACCAATCAAACATATCTTTCACCTTCTTCCATGACATCCTTATAGTGTTACAGGTTGCAACATGAAAGACAATAGGCCCATACTTTGGGCTAGGTAAATGAGGTGTTTCTGGCTAAGCTATGTAAATGCGACATAGCTGGCTGAGCCAGCTTGCCCAATTGTCTTACAGGACTAATTCGTCCAATCACATTACATGACCAACCACCAAATTGCACAGCATCTTAAGGTCCAGTTGTATCACAGAATATTTCTGTCCCATTGCATTACAGCATCTTAATGTCAAATTACATTACAGGATCTTAGCCATATTGTGGGGAAGCTAGAAGCATTCTGATGGTTTTTTTTTACAGAGGTCAAAGTGGAAGGTTCTCAGGTGAGCTGGCCTTATTTGCCTCAAGGCTGGAGTTTATTTCCAGGAGTCATGGAGCAAAAGTTCCAGCTCCCTCAAGGTGTGGACTACTTACCCAGTAGCTTCCACCTGACTTAAGACTGGAATATTCTAAGAGACATGGAAGTGCAGGTTCCAGCTGCCTAAGTGTGCAGATTACTACCCAGAGGCTTCAAGACCATTCCAAGAGATGCAGCAACATCCTGTGCTTTCTATGGCTCTCCCCCCATATTCACAGGCCCTGCCAAGAAGGCACCCACAGATTCACCCTTTTCTGTTCATTCCAAGCTAAGATCTTTCATTAACCGTGCTTTGGTGGCCTCCTGGTGAAGTGGTAAATGTTGTAGGCATTTCCACAATGCAAACCCACTCCCAGCTAAAAGGTTAAGCCCAGAGAGTAGACACTCATTTATCAATTTGTTGACTACCGAGGGACAAGAAACCAAGTAACATTTGGTGAGAGCGAATGTGCTGAATATAAACAGGGTGATTTAACAACACTTGAATGGAGGCCATTGTGGCGTGAAGAGTATCAGAGATAGGTTTAATGACGGCACAAGGGAGGTTTCAAAGAACATTGACAACATACTGGTTGTCAAGAAAATAAAATTAATGGGGTTAGGATAATTGCGCCAAAGCACCAAAAGAGCCAGCAAAAGTGCCAAAAGAGCTGGCAACGATCTGTGCTGTACAGAACCACTAAATACAGGCACAAATATACCGCCCAAGAGAGCTGGATGGATATTGTGGGAGCATGGGGGAGTCTGCAGACTCCTTTCCCCAGGGGTTTTCAGTCTTTGGAGGGATGGGCTGTCACAACCCAAGGCTTAGTGGGCAGAGGAGCATAGGCCAGAGGATCAGATACAGCGGCCTCTAGTGGATGTGAAGCCTTTGTTGGTAATGGCAGATATAAAAGTTTTGCCTGAGACCACTCTGTCAATTGGCATTGGCCTCTGACAACTGAGGGTTAAAAGATTTAAACTTTTGGCGGAGCTCCTGCAAAAGGAGAATCAGGAGGAGGATTCAAGGGGGCTTTGGCGGACTTGGCTTATGTCCAGGGTCAGGGGTCTTCACAGGGAGGTTTCTGACTTCAGGTCAAGGCTGGGACTCTGAGAGGAAGGTTTTTACAGGCACTGTTGCTCCTCTTGACAAACTCGAATAGCAGCAGCTACTGGAAAAAAGGTTGCTGGCAATTCCGCTTCCTTACTCTCTCAGAGCTGAGCTACTTCCATAATTCTTGCCCAGGCATGTTCTTCCCATACCTGCCCCACTAAGAGCCAGGGGAAAAGTTCTAAAACTTGCCTGAGAAAAGCTTTAATATGCTTTTCAGAAACTTTTTACATATCTGCTCTCTAGGTTCCCTTTCAATATGTTCAGCTGGGTTTGCTGAGTTTGAGGGGTGAGTTGCCCATTGCTAGAGAGGTCCACTCTCCTGACCATGATTCATCCTGAAGAGTCACCATTCGTTCAAGTTGAGGCCCCAACTGTGGGAACAGGACTGGCATGCAGGGAAGTGAGGGTGATGGAGTCAACTGATGTGCACAGCCTCCAGAGAACGGCTCAATGGCCCAGATACAACTTTATTACAGCTTTGGCAAGGTTTATAAATGCTTTATTAAGCAATCAAACAACTTTTTTTACCTTTTTCCTTGACATTCTTATAAGGTTGCAGGTTTGCAGCATGATAGACAATAGACTGTGGGATATGTAAAGGAGGTGTTTCTGACTAAGTTATGTAAATGAAGTGTAGCTGATTGAGCCAGCCCCTCCAATTGTCTTATAGGATTAATTTGTCCAATCACATTACTGGATCAACCACCCAATTGCATATATAGGATCTCACTGTGAATTGCCTTACAGGATTTTAGCTGTCCTATAGGGAGGGAAGCTAGAAGCATTCTGACAGGTGGTGTTTCAGAGGTCAAAATGGAAGGTTGTCAGGTGAGCTGGCCTGGGGTCTTACTTGCCTTAAGACTGGAGTTTTTCCAGAAGTCACGCAGCGTGTGTTCCAGTTACCTCAAGGTATGAATTACTTACCCAGCAGCTTGCACCTGACTCAGGACCAGAATATGTCAGGAGAATTGGAAGCACAGGTTCCAGCTACTTAAGGCTGTGGATTGCTCCCAGAGGCTTGGAGACCACACAGAGGGATGCAGCACACACTGGGCCTTCTGCACCTCTCCCCAGATCCACAAGCCCTGCCGGAACGCACCGCAAACCTTTGTGTTGTTGAAAAGGCATTTGTTATGAGCAAGTTCTTGGTTTTGCAAAATTCTGTTAAACATTATCCAGCTCCATCCTGTCACCAACACCTTACTATCCCAAACGATCCCTTCCTCCATGTGTCCAACTTTGACATTCCAACCCTCGATGATCAATGGTCTTCATTATATGTTTGATCAACTGTCAACTCTACTCATTGATAGAAAGAATCCTTCAATTTGCTTATTACTACCATTTGTGGTTGGTGAATAAATTTGAATAATAGCTGTATAGATTGGATCTCTTTCAAGATGGATAGATATAAGCCTATCACAGATAGTTTTGTATTTCAGGATGGATTTTGGAACATCTTTTTCAGCCACAGTTCCATACCATTCTTCTCAATTGTGTTTTACCTAGCATAGCATAGCATGATTTTACAATTCAAAATGGCCAATTCCAGTCCATTCTGGGTAACTAATGCATATGACATTGATCTTCATGTGTTCCATTTCATTTTTAATGACTTCCAATTTTCTTAAATTCCTACTTTTCAGATTCCTAGTTCTGATCATGAGTCTACCTTTTGCAGCTCTTTCTCCTTACCTTGATTTGAACTGTATCAGCAACTGAAGATTCCCAAAACCCCACTCCCATAGGCCTTACCTGACTCCCACAGGTTTTACCTGGCTCATGTTCCCATGGTCGACTCTACTCCAAGAATTAGCTCCTTAGCAGCCACAATTCTAGTACCCATCCTTCAGTGCTATCTCAGACAATGTCCTGCTTCAATTTATTAGGCATTCTCTAACTAAATTTGCCTAATAGCTTGGCAAATTTTTGAAGGTTTCTAATGTCTTTATTTTGAAGTGGGGAGTAGAATATGCCTTCATCTGGTTGAGGTACTTCCTCTTTAAAAAACACGCTGTCCTTTTCCAGGGGCTAGTCTCTCCTGACAATATGTTCAAAATGCAGAAGAGAAAGTCATGACATACTTGTCTTTCAGGAGCATCTTGGCTTTACTTCTTTCAAGACAGATTGAATGAAGTCCATCTAGCAGTCCTTGGTACTTTCAATATTCTTCTTCAGCACAGCAATTCAAATGTATCCATTCTTCGGTCTTCTTTACTCAGAGTTCAACTTTCACATATATATGAGGCAATGTAAAATACCATGGCCTGGATAAAACACACCTTAATCCTCAAAGTAATATTTTTGTGTATTAATTCTCAAAGGAGGTTTTGTGCAGCCAATTTGCTGAATGCCTTAGGCATTTTGAGCTCTTGTTTGCTCCTTCCATGGGCATTAATTATGATGAATTCAAGCAAGAAAAAATCCTTGGTGATTTCAACCTTTTCTCCATTTATCATGATGTTATCTATTGGTCCAGTTGTGAGGGTGTTTTTCTTCTTTACGTTGAGTTGCCATCCATATACAAGGCTACAATGTTTATCAGCAAATACTTCAATCCCTTGTCACTTCTAAAAAGCAATTGTGTCATCTTCATATATCGGGTTGTTAAGAATACTTCATCCAATCCTGAGGAGACATTCTTCTTTATATAAGCCAGCATCACTAATGATTTGTTCATTATGATTTGAACAAGTGTTGTGAGAGTATATGAACCTGAATCTCATCTTTCCTGATTTAATATAATCAGCATTCCTTAGGTCTCTTTGCACAACTGCTTCTTGAGCCATGTACAAGTTAATCATGAACACAAGACGTGTTCTGGAATCCCCAAGGTTATCCATAGTTTATTATGGCCTACACAGTCTAATGCTTTTGCATGATCAATGAATGAAAAGTAAGTATCTTTCTGGTATTCTCTACTTTGAGCCAAGTCACATCTGACATCTTTCCTTGTGTCATGTCCTCTCCTGAATGTGGCCTGACCTGAACTTCTAGTATTTCCCTGTCAAGTTAACTGCGGCAACTGTTGTTTGGTAATATCTATATATTCATATAGGCACAATTATCAATATAAAGAGAGTTTTAGAGAATGCTTGAGTCATTGTGCTTTATTGCTCAGTTGTTAAGTAAAAAATTGGTAATTTAGGCCGAACAGAAGTGTACTGAGAAACATATGTGATGATCTTCCATATAAATATTCCATCCCAAGAAAACATATTGGGCCTATTTTATACTCTTTAAAGATTTCAATCTAAATAGTAATATCATGATATGAAACTTTCCCCTTGTATAAATTCCCATAGAACAAAATTGGAGTTATGTTGCCAGAAGTCAAAGAATGTGCAGGGTCACTAGAATTGAAAAGATACAGGAAAGGATTTTAGAACATTCAGGGAGAGCATGACTCTGCCAAAACTTTGAGGTTACACACATAGATTCCCAAACTGTGGGAGAATCAACTTATTATGTTTCAATCATCAAAGTTTCCAACCTGTCACCTGACATTGATTTTGAACACAATTTCATGATTCTTTTCCTTTAGATCTCTCCCAACACACACATAAACTTAAAAATGTTTATGGTAATAGGAATTTTAAAATATTACAATTAAGGCTTGAAAATAAACAAGTGGCCATCTAGCTCAGAAGCAACAAAGTTCACACTGAAGAAACACACCAGCTTGTGTGACGAAGGTTTGTCGAAGGAATAAGGTATCAGGCATCAAAGAACTAAAAATTATATCATCATAAATGAGGAGGAGTACAGATTGGACAACCAAAGTCCATCAGTAGGTAAAACAACAGCTCCTTACAGAGGGGTTATAAGGAGGATATGAGCTGGTTAAGGTATAGTGTAGCAATAATGAAATATGCAACTTTCACCAGGGGTGAGAGTGGTAATGCCAGGAGGGTGAAAGGAAGGTGTAATAGAATGGGGGAGTCTATTGCAGAGATGTACATATGACCTCCTCTCTGGAATATGGACAATGGGAAAGTGTGTGAAGGGACACATCAAACAGTGTATTGTGAAAAAATAAAGATAATCTGTAAATTGCTAAGCGTTAATGGGTGAGAGGTAGTGGGGAGGGAGGGGAAATATAGGGAACTGGTACTGGGGGCATAGGTGGACAGAGGATGTTTTGGGAATGATGAGGGCAGCAAATGTGTAAATGTGGTCTGCACACAATTAACATATTGATTTTGATAGAAATTGTATGAACCCCCAATAAAATGATTTATAAAAAGTAATGTAATTAATCTATAAACTGTAATACCCATTTGTGTCTTTATGTGGGTGGGTGTATGTAGATACATGCTTTGGTCCGTACATATAAGCCCCTCATATAGAAGAAAATACTACCCAATCCTGTATCATCATTACAGTTGTTGGTAGGTGTGAGCTCATTGTTGTGACCTCTATGTCAGTCTGTCTCCTTGAGGACATTATTCTTTCTTTAAGTGTGATGTCTTTCGTCACTAACAGTCTCTCAGGAAAACCTGCTGAAAGTACATGAGATAAAGTCTTGCCATCCTCACATTTAAGCAGCAAGGTGGTAGTCCTTCTTCCTAGACATACCTGTGTATTCTCCGGTTGCTCCGTGGGATTCTCAGTATTCTTTGTAGCACCGTAATGCAAATGCAGCCATCCTCCTTTTGACTTCCTATTATCATGTCAAATTTGCACACAAATAGAAGGTGATTAGAAATCCCATGACTGAGGCTAGTTGTGCCTGAGTTCTCCAGGCAACATCACTGCTATTCAATACTGTCACGATACCTTGTGCTGCAGATTTGTACCCACATGTGCATGCCCAAGTGTAATTCACAAAGACTTCCTCCTAGGTTTCTAGCTCACACACGCACGAGTTTAAATGAAACAAAATACAACTTAAATACGTGTCTGTGATTAGGTCTCTTTGTAACTGAATCGTGTTAGTCTCCTTAGGGAGCCTTCCAACTAGCCACATCTTCTTTCCCTTATTGGATAGTTAGTGGATTTGAAGTACTGATTTAGCAGCCGAGTGGTTAACCACTGTGATAGAAGGGTTCTGAAACCTATTTGAATTATATAAGTAAGGTATGTATTTGCAAGTGAGTCTGGAGGGGACAGATGTAAAAGCAGATATAAGAAAATATGTCCAAGGTCTGAAGGAAGAAACGGGGAAGAGGTCGACAGTTATAGTTTGGATATTGTCATATCTAAACCTGAGTCCTTCTAAATAACCTGTCTCTTTGATTCTAGATAATGCAAAAAACACATAAAGTTTTAGGTTGCACAAAAAAAGAGAAAGAAGAAAAAGGAAGGTAAAAATGAGGAGGAATTAATAAAAATAATAAAAGAGGAGGAGAAAGAAAAACCATGAATCAGTTTATATTGGATTAGGTGAGATGTAAGATTTCTATATTTGTTGAATGATTTTTTATTATTCTTCTCCTTTATCATTGTAAATCAGTAATTTCCTAAATTATACAGGATTGCAGTATTAGTTTAGCTTAGTTTTTTTTTTCCAATCATTTTGTTGGGGGCTCATACATCGTTTTTCACAATATATAAATAAGCATCAAGCACCCTCTCATGTCCACTTCTATTATTGTTCTCCAATCGTCCACCTTTTCCCTTAAGCCCCTAGTATCGGCTTTTCCATTCCTTCCCCTCTGCCCCGGTCTCTCCTCCCGTCCAACCCTCAATACTTTATACATTGTTATTGTTTTGTCATATCGTACACTGCCACTGCCCGACCTCTCCCCCAACCCACTCCTTTGATGCCCGTCCTTCAAATAAGAGCTTGTGTATACATCCTTGCTGTTGGTTCCCCCCATCACCACCACTTCTGTCCACCCTTCCAGTATCTTCAATCTAACCATTGGCCCGAAGGGGCCCATCCATCCTGGTTTCCCCATATCTCCAGCTCCCCTCTATGCCAGTGTGACTTCTCCAGTCCATCTGGGTTTGCAAGGTAGAGTTGGGCCCATGATGGTTGGGGGACAGGGAGGAAGGCTTCAGGAACTAGAGGAAACTTGTATGCATCATCACTGCCTGGCTGCCCCCCGACTGGTCTGTCTCCTCCCTGTGACTCCGGTGTAAAGGGGTGACCAATTACCCACCAGTGGGCCTTAGGTCCCCACCCTGCTCTCTTCCTCCTATGTAATGATGTGATTCTTGTTCTTTGGTGCTCGATATCTGCTTCCTTCGGCCCCTCTTAATCACGCATGCTGGTGTGCTTCCTGCATGTGGACTTTGCTGGTGACTCGATTAACTTCAAGTCTTTGAGATTCCAGGCATTCAATCATTTGTTAGCTGGGTACCATTGTTTCTTCTACTTTGTTTGCCTTTGTATCCATTTGTCATCAGGGATATTTGGATTCAATTGGTCCATTGATTTTGATTTTTGTTCTTTGATACCTGATTGTTTTAGCACCTCTTGATTGCACAGGTAAGTGATATTCTTTTATGGTGGATTTTGTTGCTTCTGAGCTAGATGGCTGCTTGTTTGTGCTCAAGCCTTTAAGACCCCGGATGCACTATCTTTTGATAGCTGGATCCTTCTGCTTTCTTCACCACCCTTGCTAATGCTCTTACATGTCCTCAATTGGTACATAGGGGATGTGTGCACACAGTGATATATGTTTGTTTTGTTTTGTTTTTTTTCTGTCCCATTTTGTTTTGTTTTTCTTCATGGCAGGATGAATTTTGGGGCCAACTAATTATTTTGCTGGGTAATTCTTCAGAATTGAATAGTGTATTTCTTCTTTATAATCTGTTCTTATTCAGGAAGCACATCTAACCCCTTTTCTCCTAATGTCACTTTCACAGCAACACAAAAACACCAAAGTACAACAATTTGATAAGCAAGTGGTGGAATATGGCATGCACAAAATAAGAATTTAGAAATATTGGAAGTCACTTTAAAAATCAGACACACATAGAGCTATGCTCTAGGCATTAGTGATATGAAATGTTGTAACATTGGCCATTTACAGCCAGATAAATATATGGCTTACCATGCCTAAAATGGTTAATTAAAGAGGAATGGTGTCACATTCATAATCATAAAGTACATTTCAAGATATATCTTGAAGTATTATGCACTCTGTGATAAACTAATGTCTGCATACCTACTGGAAAACCAATTTAATATGACTTTTTTCAAATGTATACACCAAAAATTGAAACTAGTCATCAATAAATTGAATAATTCTACCAATTTATTCAGTAAAAAATTTAACAATCATAGAGTCAAATTTCATTTATAATTACTAGCAATTTAAATATAAAATATGGAAACAAAGAGAAAGGAAGAAGTTGGAAAATAGGACGTTAGTAGTAAAAATGAAGCTGGAGGTCTCATGGTAGAATTTTGAAAGACCAAAGATTTCTTATTTGAAAAGACCCCCCCCCCTTTTTTTTTTAAATATAAGCAACAACTTTATATATGGACATAACTAGAAAAAAATTATAAAACTTCAATTGACAAAATCTATGATAAAGGACAATGGAGAAGTTTAATATTGGCAGAAAAAAAGACAAGGGACAAACTTAGCAACACATCATTAATTGAACTGAAGAAAATTAAAACAGTTCATGAGAGTGAAATTACAATCTTGACTATATGCTCCCTGAATTTGGAGAAGATTGAGAAAATATAATAGAAGAACAGAAGAACTAATGATCTGGCAGATGACATTAAGAACATAATGTATGAAGATATCAAAAGACTAATAAAAAATAAATTATCAAAGTGGATTTCTGAAAGAATATGAAACTTGCTCTTCGCTGCACATTAGCTAAAGCAAATGGAAGAAATAAAGTGAAGAGCTGAACCAAAAATTGCAAAGAGCAGCTTCTGAAGAAAACTGTCATAATGAAATGTGCAATCACCTGAACTTAGAAAACCCAAGCAGAATAATACACTCAGCATATCTCAAGTTTTAAAAACGAAGTGGGAAAATCAGGAGTTTTAGAATTTTGAAGGATTCTTTGGGGGAAAATATTGAATGATAAACAAAGCATCAAAAATGATAGAAGGAATATACAGTAACAACCAAAAATAATTAATGGACATTCTACCTTTTCAAAAGGTAGCATATGATCAAGAACTTACAGAATTGAAAGAACAAATCCAAACTGCACTCAAGTGAAAATCAGTGAAAAATAAGGTTCCAGGAATTGGAAGAACACCAATTGAAATGTTTCATTGAGCTATGAAGCAAGAGAAGCACTGATTTATAAATGTTCAGACATATGGGGGAAAAAAACTATTTGCTGACAAAAAGGAAGATATCAATATTTTTAGTTATTCCAAAGAAACGTGACAGAAGAGAATGTAGAAATCATCAAACAATATCATTAGTATCCTATGCAAGTAAAATTTTACTAAAGATAATTTATACATGGTTTCAGAAATACTTTGACAGAAAACTAACAAAAATATAAACAAAGTATATCACTGCTGATATCAGATGGACCTTGGTTGAAAATAGAGAATGCCAGAACGATGTTTTCTTGTGTTTTTATTGAATATGCAAAGGTATTCAACTGTGTAGATTATAGCAAACTATATATAGCATTGAGAATCTTGTAAGTTTCAGAGAAAACTAGAACATCTACATGGATAAAGAGGCAAGTCCTTTGGAGAGATCAAGGGAATACCTCATAAAAAGCTGCAATGTATGAAGGACAACTTTGCATGTGGAAAGTGATGAGTACTTGATGCAATTGTTGATGAAGACTGTATATTGCAGTCTGCAGTATGTACTATATTTCATTGCAAAGAAGACTCAAACCCTCCCAACTGACATACTAGATATAACTGCTGAGAAAAAGCTTGAAGACATCAAGGAAGTAATTTATTTTGGACTCACAGTTAGCACTCATAAAGCAGTAGTCAAGAAACCAATCTATCCATTGAATTAGGCAAATGTGTTGCACAAGATCTCTGCAAAGTGCTGAAAACCTTTGAAGTCTAAGGTGATCTTGCCTCAAACTATGCCATTTTCAATCATGTCATATGCATGTGAAAATTGGAAAATGAGTGGAGGGGGGACAGAAAAGCAATTGATGTATTTCAATTATTCTAAGGGTAAAATTAAGAGTATTGATGTCTTCCAGAACAACAAACAGCTCTGTTTTTCAAGAACTCCAACCAGAAGACTCCTTTGAATGGAGTATGAGGAAATTTCATGTTAATTTCTTGGAAAAGAAATCAGCACAAATAATTCCTTGGAAAAATGCACCATCCTTGTTAATGTGAAATATCTGTGAAAACAGGAATATCCTCAAGGAAGAGGATTGGGATTGACACAGTGACTCCAACAATGGGCTCAAGCATAGCACTTCTGTGAGGGTGACACAAGACCACACAGTGTTTCATTGATCTCTTCATATGGCTGCCATGAGTCAGAACTTTACTTGATGCATCTAACAGAATTTTAAGAATGGAATTATATTCTTTGTGAAATTAACTTATAGAATTATACCACATAGAATTTCCGTAGAAAGCTCTCTGTAACACTAAAACTTGATGTACATTTTACACTATGGCCCCTACATTTGGTTCAGACATAAATTCAAACTCCCTTATTGTTTTTAGTCCATTTATTCAACTAATATTAATCAAAAGTACCCAAGATGCTCACTTGTGTGCTTGATTTTAATATGAAGAAAAAAATATTGTTCCTTAAAGAAAAGACATACAATTAATATCAACCATCAGCTAAAATCAAAGGAGCCACCTTTGAGGTAGCTATCAAGAAACTCACAGAAAATGCTTATTATGTCACACTAGAATCCAATGGGTCTATTTCTTTTAGATGAGTTTGTGAATCATATAAAAATAAAAAAATATGAAAAAGAATATTGTGTGTCGGGGGACAGACTGTGTGCAGACATCTACAGTTGGAAAAGCAAACATTAAGAACATAGTCAGCCTCTCTTAAACTGAAAGAATTTAAGAAAAAGGTTGTCTCAAGTTATGATATTAAAAACTTATGTAGGCAAAAGATTGCACGACAAAGTCACTGTAACACAAAGAACTATTGATTTTCAAACAATTCAAGAGGTAGAAGATATGCAAAAGCTAATGGACAATTGGAAGAATTTCAAGCTCTCTGAAAGTATTAGCCGAAAGCAAAGCTCTAGAAGTTGAAACAGAAATGTTTCAGCAAGCTGATGAAGCCCTAGAAGCACTCACATCTCTGTATTAGGAACTTTGAAGTACAACTAGTCGGCCAACGGACTGGAAGCGATCCATCTTTGTACCCAATCCAAAGAGAGCCGACTCTTCAGAAGGTTGAATTATAGAATGGCATCATTAGTTTCACATACAAGTTAAATGTTGATAAAGTTCATCGAACACTGGTTTCATTAATACCTAGATGGGGAGCAAGGAATTCAGACAGCATTCAGAAATGGATGCAGAACCTGGCATATCATTGCTGATGGCTGCTGGATTGGAGCTCGAAGAGAACAGCAACGTTTTTACTTGTATTTCATTGACTGTGCTAAGGCTTTCAACCGTGCGGACCATAGCAATTTATGAACAGTCTTTAGAAGGATGGGAATTCCAGAACATTTCATTGTACCCGAGAAATCAAAGTAGCTTCACTAGAGCTAGCTCATATACCACAGTTGTGCAAGCAGTACAAGGGCATGTCACACGCTTTAAAACCAAGAGAGGTGTCTACTAAGTTTCTCTACTGTCACCACACTTTCCAATCTATATGCTGATCAGATAATTACAGAAACTGGATTAAATGAAGAAGGATGTGACCTCAGGATTGGAGGAATTCAACTTGCTACATGCAGATGTCACCACTTTATTTGGTGACAAAGAAGAGGACTTGAAACACTAACTTGATGAGAATCAAGTATTACAAACTCTGTACGGATTGCAACTCAATGTAAGAAAAACCAAAATCATATTTCATAGTGGGACTGGCCATGTAGTCCTCTTTGTGTAGTAGCTGTTCTGAGTGTGAATATCGTCCTGAAGGCTCGGTGGGCCATGTTGCAGGTCATTCTCTCTTCCTCCTCTTTCATTTGTTCTCATGTGCTCTGGTCAGGCATATTTCACTCCCCAAGCTACAGATTCAGTGTTGATCTCCAAGGCAAACTCCTTTAGTGGAGAGGTGGCTGCCCCTATAGTTGGGGTTGGGGTTGGAGTTGTATTCTCAGGTCCCTCCACTGGTTTTCACTCCATGTTGCTGTGCTGCATTCACATGCTGGGTCTCTGGGTTTAAGTTTGGTCCCTCTTTCCCTTTGGAGATATAAACAACACCCTCCCCGTTGATGGTTTAGTGCCCCCTTCCCTTTCTGCACATCACCATCTGCCTACCCCTTTGCTCTTCCCTCCTATATTGCTGCCATATGTAACCCTAGATTTGATCTGGCCCCTGCCATATTACCTGGACCTTCTCCCAGGATTTTCTCTATATAATGACTATTTTCCGCTGTCCCTTTCCAATTGTAAAATTATTGTTATGCTTACCTTAGTGGATTCATATTGTACATGTCCTTTTGTGCTTGGCTAATTTCACTTAGCAAAATTTCCTCCAGTTCTTCCCATGTGGTGCTATGCTTCTTGCATTCATCATTGTTTTTCAGTGATGCTTACTACTCTATTGTATGTATGTACCACAGATTTTTAATCCGTTCATCAGTTGATGGGAATATGGACTGTTTTCAATTCCTTCTGATTATGAATTGTGCTGCGATGAACATTGGGGCACAGATCTCTGGTCATGGATTATTGCTTGTCTCTTCTGGGTATATGCTCAGCTGAGAAATTGCTGGGTCGTATGGTAGCTCAATTTCCATCTGCTTTAGATATCTCCAAATTAATCTCCATAGTGGCTGTACAGATTAGGGACTGAAAACCCATCAATAGGTGACCAACATCCTCTTGCAGAGGGGCTGTAAGGAGGAGATGAGCCAGTTAAGATACAGGTAGTAGCAAAGAAATATGCAACCTTCCTCTAGTTCTCAAATGCTGCCTCCCACCCACTATCATGACCCCAATTCTGCCACATAAATCCAGCTAGACCAGGAGATTTACAGTGAAGTTGGAAACATGGGAAACTTAGGATAGATGATCCCTCAAGACTAGTAATAGGAGCAGTAATATCAGGAGGGTGGAGGGATGGAGGAATAGAAAGGGAGAACCAACTTCAGGGATCTACATGTAGCCTCCTCTCTGGGGCATGAGCAACAGGGAAATGAGTATTGGGACACATTGTACAGTGTACAGTATGAAAATAATAACAATTTGTAAATTACTAAGGGTTCATGTGGGGGGGAAGAAGGGAAATATAGGGAGCTGATACTGGGGGCCTGGTTGGAGGGAGGATGTTTTGAGAGTGATGATGGCATAAGCATGTAAATGTGGCCTGCATGCAATTGATGTATGTATGGATTGTGATGGAAGTTGTATAATAAACAATAAAATGTCTCACTTAAAAAAAAAAAGATCAAAATCTGGATGAGCCCCTATCGCGTAGTGGTTGTGCACTAGACTGCAGCCCACTGGGATGGAAGTTCAATTCCAGCAGTGGCTCCACACGAGCAAAGACTGGGCCTCATACTCCAATCACCAGAGGGTAGTGATGCCCCAAAAAACAGAAAAAAAGAAGAAGGCCAAAATCCTATAAATTAGACATTATGTTACATTATGATAAATGGAGATTTTATGCTGTTTAAGTTGTTAAGAATTTTGTGGTGCTTGCATCCACAATCAGTGCTCATGGAAGCATTAATTGAGAGTTAAAATGATGCATTTCATTGGGGCAATTTGCTGCTTAAGAACTATTTAAAATGTTGAAAAGTAAGAGTTTTATTTTAAGGACCAAGGTATGTCTGTTCCAAGCTGTAGTATTTTGGTATCTTCAATTCCCACTTATGTGAGTGAAAGTTGAATTTCAAATAAGTGAGACGGGAGAAGCTGATTGAATTATGATGCTGTCAGCAAATATTGGCAGTATCAAGGACTACCAAAACAGCAAACCAATTTGCCTTGGAAGAAGTAAAGTCAGAAATATCCTCATAGGAAAGGCTGTCAAGACTTTATCTCAAGAAATTTGGGTTTAGTGTCAGTGGAGATCATCCTTGAAGAAGCATGGCATGCTGATTAAAGTAGAGGAAGTGACAAAGAGGAAGATCCATCACAAGATGGGCTGCATAAATGGATGGGGAGGACTGCAGAGGAAGAGGCAGTGTCTCCTTCTGTCATTCACAGGGTAGCTGTGTGTCAGAATCACTCAACAGATGGTACGGAAGAAAAACAGCAAACAATTGGGTGTAGAAAATCTTTCCAGGTGACAAGAATACTAATATGCAAAGAATGCATAGAGTCAGAAGATGCTTAATTCATGTCTTACAGTGTATCTGTACAACTGAAGCTTGGTGCATATGTATGAGAATGTACCATGGGTTAAAGTTAGAGTGTCTAAAAGTGCAACAAAAAAAAACATAAACATTTTCAGTCATTTACTTCATTCTAATGTCAAGACTGCTATGATTAAATTTATATTGGAAAAAATCATACTGGCAGTGGTGTGAAAGAATAAATTAAGGAATTATAATTGAAGTCAGGGGGAGAGTTAACAGTTTGTATGCTATTCTAAGCAAGTTTCTTTAAGAGTAATGGAGAAAGAAAATCGAATTTGAGACCCATTGCAGATGACAGCAATCTCTAGAAAAACAGAACCATGAATCTTACTGAGTGATTGGACTTGCAGGCAATAAAGAGAAGATGTTATCAAGGTATTGTCACATGTGTCCTGCTTGACTGAAGAGCTAAATGGTGAGATCAGCTAAATGGTGAGAATAGGAAAATCTTGGCAAAAAAACACATGAAAAGAAAATAGTGAGTGTTTGAGGAAAGCTTTCTTTGGCAATGCCAGTTTTCAAATTTCTGTGAGCTACTTGAGCTAAAGAAACTTCACACTGTCCTATATAAAAAAATATACTCATAAGGTTTTTCAGCTGCTTCTTCCTCCAAAATGAGGATTCAAGTTCATCTTCTATTCTTAATCTGGAAGTTCCACTAAAACCTGCTCACTGTGTGTGACTCTGCTGACCTTTGAATTCCCATAATAGTATCCCAGTACACAGCAATACAGAAGCAACCATAGTATGGCAAACTGATGGACAAGTACTCCTAAATGTCCAGAAGACCAAAGTCTTCACTCCTGGAACAGTAGGAAAAATGAGGATGGAGGGAGAAAAGATTGAAGTTGTCAAGGATTTTATCTTCCTTATTCTCAACCAAAGCTCATGGAACCAAGAGCTCAGTGGGTAGCTCTGCTGCACAAGACCTCTTTAGAGGACTGAAAAAGCAAGGGTATTCCTGTGAGGAGACATGTTTGCTCTGGTATTTTTCAATTGTGTCATATGCCTGTGAAAGTTGGAGTTTTAATATAGAAGACCTAAGAAGACTTTGTGTATTTCAATTGCAGTGTTGATGAAAGAATGTCAAAAAAAATAAATAAGAAAGAATGTCAAAAGGACAGATTGGTCTATCATGGAAGAATTTCGTTCAGAGTGCTCCTGAGAGGCAAGGAGCTTGCCTTACATACTTATGAATATTGTCAGAAGAGACCAGTCCCCAGAGAAGGTCCTTGTTTTTTGGTAGAAAGTGAATGAAAAGTAAGAAGACCCTCCAGGAAATGGATTAACAGAGTGGTTCCATCAATGGGCTCCAACTTAGGAACAATTGTGAAAATGGCACCGGACCACTGGGCAGTGTTTCCTTCAGCTGTGCATAAAGTCGCTATGGGTCAGAACGGACTCGAGGATAAGTAGCAACAACAAGGTATTAAAAAGCTAAGTCATAAAGGTTGAGAAAATGGTTTGGATAGCTATGCATACCTGTTAAGTGGTAAACTAGTATGTGCATATTTGAGTGAAAAGAGTAAATATTTTTACACTTCTGAATTTAATCTTTATTTTAAAGATCCAATTCCTCAAGCCACTGCTATGGAGCCATTTCTGAATTGTTGTGACTCCATGGGACAGAGTAGAACTGCCTCCTTGAGTTTTCTGAAACTATTACTCTTAATGAGATATTGCTTCCCTCTATGACATTTGGGTGAGAACCATAGTGGGGAAAGAAAGGATGTCTTTAAAGCTCCCAATTTCAAAAGTGAGAAGTTTTAAAACATATAATTTTTCTTCTCTGAAAGTCCTCTAACCCTCCCCAAACTTAGATCACTAAATTACAATGAAAACATTCATTCTATAAATGGGTCATGTCAATGATGAAAAAGGCTACTTTGTCAAGGACTTGACAAAAAATGGACCTGAAACACGGCTCATATTCTTAGAGTGTGTTTGTCAATTTCCCTCATGGGAGGAGACCTTTTTGGAACTTTCCGAAGCAGCAGATGATTCTGCACAGCACGCTCTCTGCTGCTTGTGGAGTATGTGCTATCAATGTGGTCTTAATAGCTTATTAACTTAATTCTGCTTTTCTGTGAACACAGCCCAGAAAGGATTAGACTCTCAACAAACTTCTGTCACGTTACTTTGGCAAGTAGGCAACTAGACACTTCATTTGAGCTATTGCCTAAGTAGGGAAAGGACAGAAGACATTTTCATATAACTTCACTCTTGTGAGTGAAATGTCTGATTTCCCTAACTCATCCAACTTGAATATGAGAAGAAAATTACTTACCTTCTAATGGTGTATTCACCGGGGAGAGTATAAGTGAAGGCGGCAAGAAATCATGACAAATCACTAACAATGGGTGGAAAAAGCAGTGCAAAAATCATTTCTTTTCAAAGTCCAATACAAGTCTGGCCTCAATGAGGTGGAGAATAAAGACGTCCCAAACATCTGAATTGCTAAATTGTTATAGCACGCTATTATTGCTGATATCAACCAGAATTCCTTCCCTTAGTATATCCCCTTACTCAACCCCCAGAGTTCTGCAATTACCACAATGTTTCACAAAACTTGTGAATCATTATGGTAGGTATTATGGAAGTTTTATGTCCAAAATCTAAAGTTCAGGTACTTGGCTGGAAGCTCTTCCTCATCCAGAAAACTACAGAAACTAGTGCACCCAGACAGATGTTAGACTGAAACTCAGTTCCAAGAACCAGATGTCAAGGTGAGGAATCAGAGAATCAGAGAGAAATTTGCCATGTTTGGCAAATGTAGCTGCAGAGATAAGAAATACCTAAAAGTGACACCTCATTTGTTTCCCAAAATCAAGCACATTGCCAGTAAGTCAATTCCAACTCATAGTGGTCATATAAAATAGGGTGGGAACTCTACTTCTGTATTTCAGAGACTTTAACACTCTCTTAAAAAAAACAAACAGGAACTATAAATTTTATTGAATTGTGGCTTAGTACAGGTATAGGAACTTGCCCCTGGTGTTCTTAATGTGCAAAGTACTGGCATTCTGCCAATTTTTTTCCAGCAGTAAAACCAAAAAATTGACAGCCAAGTGAAGATTGTAAATGAGTTCATCATCTGTCATCTTCGCATAGCAAACTGCCACTGCCAGACACAGCACCTTCATCAGGAACTTGATGGTAGACTTCACCTCATTGACCTTGGCCACCATTGTGCGTCAGCAGGGAAGGGAATTGGCCCAACTTATTCAGGCTTGGGTACAGAATTCAAGAAATCTGATCGATCAGTGACTCTGAGGCCAAAAAGTATCAAACTTCTCAGTTAACTTTTTGACCAGCTTCTTACTCTTGTTGAACTTCTTCAAGGCCTCGATGTTCATGAGCAGTATTATCTGTGGCCTTGGCTTCATCTCAGTGCTGCTGGCCCCCAAAGACACACACACACACACACACACACACACACACACACAGAGCTTGAGGCCTGGGATGCATTTAAGCCTGATGGTGCTTGAGAAGCGCTTGTCCTTCTGAGGGTCATAGTTCTTCATGTTGATTTGCAACTCAACTGTATCCAAAAACGTCTGGTGTTTGCACTGGTTCCTGTGCAGGACTTCTTGCACCGCCTCATAGAGGGTGTTGCGAGAGACTTTTCTTTTGACAATGAGAGCAGAAAGCATCATCTGTCCTCTAAGAATGGCTGGTGGTCTCACACTGCTGACATTGCCACTGGCAATGCATTGTATAGCATACTATATCATCAAATTTCAATACAAAACGCACTCCAACTCATCTCACATTGGCTATGAAAGTCCTGGGTCTGCTAGGCGGTAGCTGGTGCCTGATTTGTGTTTTGTTCATGCCTGTTGACAAGAGTTCAAAATGATGTCATCTTACCACTGTATGGGCCTTCATGGAGGTATGCTTTTGCTTTCACATGTATGACACGTCCTGAGACCATACCTCCAAAAAAATTAAGGGTGGATACCTGAGTCACACACTCTAGGGAATTGATGACTAAAATCATATCCTACTTTAATCCTGTCTCATTGACATAACAAATAATTCACTACAAAATGAGACTATAATCACATATTTAGAGCCTACCTTTTACAGTTCATCATAAAATGGGGGATTGTGACTGGGAGAGCCATATTAAATAGCTAAATACACTTCAGATAGACAGAATGAAGTTATAATCTAGAATAAATGAGTAAAGAATGGTTGCTGGACTTGGTAAACAGTATTTTTTTGAGGTGCTGGAAAGAGCCACACAAATACAAGGAATAGAGACAGTATTGCTTCACACTGTGGAGTAAATAGGGGTTTATACAGTGATGATATTATGCGTAAAACATGTTTTTTTTTTAAAAAAATAAATGCTCTGCAAAGTTGGATGATAAGTAAAGCTGAAGAAGCAATTATTGAAATATTATGTTTACAAACCATATGCAGAAGTGAAAGTAAAGAAGAAGGAACAAGTAAATAACTAGTTTTAAAATCTGTAAGACAACAGTGAGACATAGGGATAAAAATTAGTGATGTATACGGAGAGAAGTCCAATTGCTGTAAGGCAGAAAACAGAGTAGTAGTGAGTTTACTATGGTTTTATAATCTTTGGATAGCAAAGTCATGCATAGGTGCTTTTTAGTAATAATTACTCTTTTAAGTGCTTCTCAGTTCACACTTTTCTTTCCTTTGAAGTGTAGGTGTTTATACCAGCAATTCTTAGATATTGGTAAACTTCTAATGCAATTATCCCACATTTTAAATAAATTTACTCCATAACACTTCATTTTATGAAGATCTGCTCTAGAACCTGTTTTCTTTATCTACAATTATTCTGCTGAGAACTTTATTTTTAAGTGGGGACAGGGAAGAGAAAAGCTAGTGGTTAGTGTTTATTTTGCAGTGAGCCACTAAAAAGTAATACATGTTTCCAGCGGGGAGTGTGGCTTCCCTAAGCTCCTTGGGACTTACACTTACTGTCTTAGCATCATGTGGCTATAGTTTTAATCTTTTTTAAAAAAATATTTATTTATTTATTTATTTTTTGTGGGCATCACTGCCTCTGGTGTTCGTGAGCACTACCCAGCCGCCGCTGGATTTGAACCGCCAAGCCTGCGGGCTGCAGTTCCGCACTCAACCACTTACGCCTCTGGGGCTCAGCCCCATAGTTTTAAGCTTTGTCTGCATAAATGTTAATGTTATTTTCAGGTTTATGTGTTATTTGGTATGATTTTCTAGGTTTTGTTCTGAGATTAGGATATTCAGATTTTTCCCATATTAACTTTCCCTAAATGCTAATTCACTTCATGCTAATATCTTCCATTTGAGTTTATGAACGTTTTCATAGGCAAACTCAACTTCAGAACAGCAGAAGAAACCGGCATTAAAATTTCTGAATCTTTTAAAAATAGCAGTATCATAGTCTTTTCTTACTCAACATTGTTTTCAAAACTATTCATATTGATATATGCAGGTTCAGTTTATGAATATTAGTGTATCTCATCAATCACATCAACTACTTAATACTTCATTATTTCAATTAAACTACATGCTCAACCCTATACACCTTTATATTTAAAATGTTTAAAAATTTCCATATACTGAAAAATAATTGTTTTATGAAAAATAAATTTTGGTAAATATATTGTATAAGTAAATTATGCATTTCACTGTGGTTTGATAAAAGAATTAAAATTCTTATACTTGAAAAGAAAAAATAACTTTAGATAGATATACTCTGCTGGATCAGAGGTTGAAAACTTTCTTTAATGTTTTTAATTGGTTCCATTTCAAGCACAAAACATATTTTTGACTATGTTTTTGCACAAGTAGATACAATGTTAATTTTCGTAAAGAAGGCACAATGAAATTGCTAATGCAAGTGAGACTAATGTAAGAATAGAATTATAATAATCTCTGAACAGATGGAGTGATTTTAACTTTTAAGCAGTATAATGTAATATATTCCTTTTAATTTAATTTCAAATTATTTTAGTAATATCTGTAGAAAGATAAAGGTAACAGATGGAAAAAGTTACTACAAATAGGAAAAAGGTGTAGGGAAAGGGATAAAGAAAATATTTTGAAATCTATTCAAGAGCAGAATGTCAACAAAACATTATATAGACCAGAGAAGGTGTGAAGATAAAATTAGAAAGATTCTGTACAGTGCATGCAGGTCCTTAAATACCGACTTGTGTTATAATCTGTTCTCTGGAGAATAAAGCAAAAAAAATTACTATCATCTGTACTCAATACAGGGCTTTTGAGACCTAAGTATTTACAAGAGCAGACAGTCTCATCTTTTGCCTGTGGATTAGCTGGTGGATTTCAATACAGATTTGGGGTTAGCCATTCAATACATAATATGCAGCAGCATAAAACTTAAAGCATTGAAGTGGTGACAAAACTTTGCAAAAGATAGGTTTAGGGTCTAAATGAAAGCCATACATAGCTTAACCATTGAGAAATTCTTTAAAAAATAATATATTTGCAACATTATGTAATCAACCAAAAAGCAACCAAAAAGCATTGCCATTTCTTTCATTCCAATATTAAAACCAGACTAGAGGCTGATTTGGAAAAGAGCACCAATTGCTCTTATGTAAGTTAAGGTTGTAGGTGAGGAAAAATAAAACAAGGTTGCAAAAGCCAAAATCCAAATGTGAAACTACCCCACTTGGATTTTGAGAACATGAGAAGAGATTTGTTGCATTAAGCAATAATGAAAGAAGACTGGGAAAGCTGCAGAAGAACATCAAAAAATACATTAAAGGATGAAAGCAAAGGCCCATTGGAAAGAGAAGAAAGAAAAGATCAAAGTGAATGACAGAAGAGACTGAAATTTGCTTATATTGTAGAGTAGTGAAAGAAGATGAAAGAAAAAAAATGAAGCCAAAGAGTTGAATAGAAAATTTAAAGGGAAATGAAGGAATCCAAAGTAAAATATTAGAATGAGATGTACAAAGTGATGAACATGCTTGTTTAACAAACCTTAAAACTAAATCTCGATAAAAAAATTCAAGCTTTAAATAGCAAGATTGAAAGATTATATGAGCAAAATATAGAACAATGCAAAAAACATCAAGATGGAAGGAATACGCAACTTTACTAAAACAAAATGGTACTGAAAGGATTTCAAGCTGCATTGAAAGTAGTAGCCAAAAAAAAAAAAGGCTTCATGATTTGATATAATACCAATTGTAACTTTTAAACAGATCCATGAAGCAATAGATGCACTTACTGTTCTATGCCAGGAAATATGAGAGAGCTACTTGTCCAACTACCTGGAAAAGATCGGTATATGCACCCGTTCCAAAGAAAATGCACCCAACAGAATTATCAAATTATAGACAACTATCACTATTATCACATGCAAATAAAATTTTGCTAAAGATGATCCAAGAAAGGTTACAGCAGTAGATTTACAGGGAACTCCCATGGCTCAGGCCACTTTCAGAAGAGGATGTGGAAGAAGGGATATTATTTCTTATGTCACAGAACCTTGGCTGAAATCATGGAGTACTAGAAAGAACTTTACTTGTGTTCTATCCACTGTTACACTTTTAAACTCTGTGGATCATAACAAACTATGTACAGTTTTGAAAGAATGAGAATTCGCAAACATTTTGCTGTGTTCATATGAAACTTATACATGGATTAAGAACAAGGAATACTGCATGGTTTAAAATCAGGAAAAGTATGTATCATGTTTGTATTCTCTCAGTTTGAATGCTGAGCAACTCATCAGAGAAAATGGATTATGGAAGAAGAATGTGGCATTAGGTTTGGAGAAAGGTTTATTAGCAATCTGCAGTATTCGGATGGCATGATCTTGCTTGCTAAAGGTGAGGATGACCTGAAGCACTTGCTGATGAAAGCCAAAGATTGCAACCTTCCATATGGATTACAATTCAATGTTAAAAAAAAAGTATTCTTTTGAGGATTCTCGAAATATGGTGACCAGGAAGTCAGCTCATGCTGGAAGCTCTGTGGAGATTAGTGAGTGCTGAGATTTCTGAGCTGAGTAGGGGTTCTGAGCCTGTCCGTTAATTCCCTTAACAGCCCAGAGATCATCCCTGACCCAAGAGCTGACTTCTGTTCCATCGTCTGCACCCAATGTGGAGCCCAATACAAGAACTAATCTGGCTGGTGCCACTCTCACTGTTGTGGACTCCACACCGGGCCATCATGCCCCAAGCTCTTCAGCTGTTCAGCAGAGACTCTTGCAGTGCATTTTGATATTCCCAACTTCTCAGTGCCCCCCTACCCTCAGTGCTGAAAAGTGAATGCTGAGTGCTAAGTTGACAGAGGCAACTTGGACCTTTTCCTCTGTCCACTCACCTCTCTATAGTGTGTCTAGCTGGGAATTGATCACTTTCATCACTTCTACCACTACTGTTCCATTCCCTCACTGTGCCCCAGCTTCTGTGCCCCAAGCTCACCAGCTGCCCAGCAGAGGCTCTTGTAGCCACAATTTTATATGCCAAATGCCCTAGCATATCCCAGAATGCTGTGCTTGGAGCAGAGCAGTGGAACTTACAGATGAAGCTGGAGCCTTTTTCCTGACCTCTAGCCAGGAACCTACCACCTCCACCAACAAAGCTACATGCTCTAACACCTTAGCTAGCACTTTCATTGAGATCACAGCTTTCACAGCTACAAGCAGACTCCTATGAAAGCCTGAGAGTTATTAAAGCACAATATAGGCTAACTGCAAAGCCTGAGGACTGAGAGAGCCAAGAAACCTGTCCTGGAAACAAGATTCCTGATAGGTTACGTGAAAGGGAAACCCCAGTGGATCAAAGGTGAGGCAAGAGAGAACCAAGGAATCTTTGACACTGAGGAAAATGGCATGGAGTTCCTCCAAAATGACACCTAATCAGAAATTTGCCTCAAAACCTTAATAAGAAAAAAGGAGAAACAAAATCCAATGTCAGAGGATAAGCTGAATCTAACACATTTGTGGAAGAGGTATACATTGACCTGCCACAGAAATAAATCTTCAGAATGCTGATTAGAGTCATAAGGGATATAAGGAGGAAAATAAGAAAAAGGAATAAATGATAGAATAGATAAAGGCCATACACCAAAAGGAAATATAAGAATCAAGGAATGCAGTTACAAAAGCAAGTAGCAAATTCACAGACTTCTCCAACGGACTCAAAGAAGCAGATAATCACACCAGTGACCTGGAGGATAACTAAGCAGACTTCAACAAATGAAAAAGAGTCAAACAAAATAATGTCATGAAGAGGTACAGCATTAGAATAATTGGACTACTGGAATAAGACACATGAAGTAGTCATTGGCAAAATTAGTGATGAAATACTTAGAGAAAAATTTCCCAGCTTAATGAATGGAAATCAGGTTGAAAAAGCACCAGTTACACAGAATCCCAAGAATAATTTATCAAGACATATAATTATCAAATTATACAACTTTGAGGGAAAGGAGAAAAATCATAAAGGCTGATAGGGGGAAAAAAGCAATCACCTTTAAAATCACTCAAATAGGAATATGCTCAGCAGACACTATGAAGAAGAGAAGAGAATGGAATAGCGTATTCCAAATAAAGAAAATTGTGTGAACCCATGAATACTCTATCCAGCCAAATTATCTATCAAGATAGATGGATAATTCAGTATTCCCATATAAGGAAAACTCAAAAATATGTTAAAAGAAATCCATCCTTACAAAAGATCCTTGCCAACCTAGCAGGGGCAGAAGAGCAACACTCAGAATGCAATAATAAGAGACCACCATGTAGAATAACAAAACCCACAGATCAGCAGATTAAAAATAGCCCCCAAGATAAAATTGACTCAGTCAGTGGTGAAAAGAAGGGAAGAATGTGCCACAGCCACATGCATAACACACAGATAAGAAAGGAAGAAGGTACAACACCCAAAAACACAAGGTCAAAGATGACATCATGAAGTCTACAGAAGGATGTAATGACCCTTCATATCAATGGACTGAACTCAGCCACTAAAAAACAAAGCTAGCAGACTGGCTTAGAAAACACAACCCATCAGTCTGCTCCCTACAGAAGTTGCATTTTTAGATTACAAAAATGGGCTGAGAATCAAAGACTAGAGGAAATATACCAAGCAAATAGCCATTAAAAAGAAAACAAACAGGAGTTGCCATCCTAATGTCAGACAAAATTGATCTGGCTCTATATACAGCAATATTCCAGGAAACAGTAGATCAAGAATCAATGAGCATAATAGATATATACATACCCAAGATGTCTGTGAAATTCATCAATCCAAAAGATTGCAAAAGAAATTTCAGACCCAACATTTTTATAGTTTACATTATTTTAGTTTTTTAGGCATCACTGCCCTCTGGTGGTGGGAGTAGGAGGCCCAGCCTTTGCTCCTGTGAGCTGGAATTGAACCTCCATCCCAGTGGACCGCAGTCCCGCACACAACCACTATACCACTGGGACTCAGCGCTAGACTCAACATTTATAATAGGTAACTTTAACACACCCCTTTCTGAGAAAGGTAGATCACATGGAAAGAATCTTAACACGGAGGCCACAGATTTAAATTCTATTAATTAGATGATGATCTGATGGATTTTTTAAGAGCTATTTATCCAAATGCAAAAGAAATTAAATGATTTTCAAGCTAGACCAAATGATGGTGCACAAGTTGTGTCTGTGTAAATTCATGCACAAAGAGATCATACAGACGTCCCTCTCAGACCACTGTATCATAAGACTGGAAACCAACAAAAGCACAGTTAAGAAAAAAAAAAAAGAAAAACAATTGGAACATGAAAAATGCTCTGTTGCAAAAGTTTTGGATACTGGCCCATATCAGAGATGAAATGAGGATGTTTCTAGAAACCAATAAATGTGAGAATATGATGCATCTAAACCATTGGGACAGAATCAGCAAAGACAATTATCAGAACTGAATAGCAATCCATGTACAAATAAAAAAAGAAGAGATACTTATGCTTGATTTGCTAGAACAAAACATACAGCAATTAGAGGAGAATCAACAGGACAATCAAGCTAAAGAAAATGAATAGTAAAAATCAGGCTGAGATTCATGAGAGGGAAAACAAGAAAATAATGGAAAAAAGAAAGTAAAAGTTAGTTCTTTGAAAAGATTAACAGAATAAATAGACAGCTGGCAAACCTAGCCATAGAAAGAAGGGAACAAATTTCAATAGCATGGACAACGAATGAAACAGGGGACTTTACAATGGACATTATTGAAAACAAAAGGATAATAACACAGAACTAGGAAGGTCTGGACTCCAATGAATTCAACAACTTGAACACATGAATGAATAATTGGAACAATAATTCCTCCTCATCTTTCCCAGATGGATGGCAAAAACCTCAACAAACCTGTAGCAATAGAAAAAAATATAAAATATTTTCAAGGGATTAACAAGATGACTCACAGGAGACATCTAACAAACATTCAAGGATGAACAACCACCAATACTACACAAACTCTTCTAGAGCATAGAAAAAGACTGTGAACTCCTGAACTCTTTCTATGAAGTTAGTATAACACTAATACCTAAAGCTGGCAAGAATTCCATTAGAATTTAGAACTACAGACCAATAACCCTAATGAACATCATTGTAAAAATTCTTAACAAAAAACTGTCCAATAGAAAATAAAAGTGTATAAAACAAATAATTCACCATGATCAAGTGGGATTAATTCCAGAGATGGAGGGATGATTCAAAATGTAAAAGATCATTAGCATTATTTTCCACATTGACATGAAAGATTATGAGAATCACATAAGATTGATAAATGAAAAGAACGATTGATAAATGAGGAAAAATAATAGCAACATCCAATACGAATTTCTGCTTAAGTTATTCAAGAAGATAGGAATGGAAAGAAAATCCTCAATATAATGCAAATTACATTTGAAAATAAACACCTGATGTGATATTCAGTGGAGAAAAAAGAAAAAAATCCTGAAAAAGGGAACCAGACAGGGATAGCCCTTGTCCTCAACCTTAACATTGTACTAGAGGTTTAACTAACAAAATGAGGCAAAGAATAGATATAAGAATTGTTTGCCTTGGAAAGGAAGAGGTGAAACTTTTGTTATTCACAGGTGATATGATTTTGTATATCGAAAATCCCAAAAGCTCTACAAGGAAGGTGATATAGGAATACAGCAGAGTGGGAGGATACAATATCATTAAAGAGAAATCTATTGGACTGCTATGCACATTGGCCAAGTCAACAGAAGAGGGGATTAATAAGGCAGTACCTTCACAATAGCCAAGCAGAGATAGAAATACTTAGAGATATACCTGACCAAAAACCAAATTATTTGTATGAGGAAAGCTACAGAACACTATTACAAGAAACCATGAATGAACTTACAATGGAAGAATATCTCATGTTTGTGGATCAGAAGACACAATTTAGTAAACATGTCAGTTCTGTCCAAGTTATCATATAATTTTACTGCTTTCCAATACAAATATCATCTTCAAAGAATTGGAAAAATGGTCCACTAACTTCATTTGTAGAGGGAAGAAACCCAAAATTAGCAGAGAACTCAATGAAAAGGACAAAGTTGGAGGGATTGCTTTTTTATATAGCCATAGTGGTCAAAAGAGCATGGCAATATTATCGTGACGGAAAACAGGATGAATGGAAAAGAACTGGATACCCAGAAATAAAATCATCATCATACAGATGCAAAAAACAAACCATCTGTGCTGTAATGTTCATCTTTGATAAGGGCCCCACAAATATCAAACGGCATGCAAATACCCTCTGCATCAACTGGTGCTGGAAAAGAAATGGATATCTCCTTTCAGTAAAATGAAGCAAAACCCTTACCTTACTTCATGTTCAAGAAAAAGCACAAGGTGGATCCTAGACTTTGCAGTAAAACCCCAAGCTACTAGGGCCATTGATGAGGGAATTGGGGCAAATCTAGGCTATCAGGAAGACGGAAGGACACAAATGCAGAGGAATCACAAATTGCTGAATGCAACATATTGAAAATAAAACACCTGTGTACTTCAAAGGAGTTGACCAACAAAGTAAGAGATTAGGAAAACATTTTTAACAATGAAACATCAGACAAAGGTCCTACTAGTAAAATTTACCATACTCTGCTAACTTACATTGAGAAAAAAAAAATTAAAGCCCATTGAGGAGTTGAACAAAGGACCTTCACAAGTGCAGAAATCTGATTGACCAATAAAAATATGAGAAATGTTTTTGATCATTAGATCTAAGAGAAATGTAAATTAAAATATCTATGGTGAGATATCACCTAACACCCTCAAGTATAGCCCAGTTAAAAAAATCACAAATAACAAGTTTTGGAGCGGCTGTGGTGAGGAACTGTCATCCACATCAGTGGACCTTTAGTTATGTACAGCTATCAAGGAAATTGATTTGGTGATATCTAAAATAGAAGGAAATTTTACCACCAAGCATTTCCCCCTACTGGGCATATACTCAGAAGAGGCAAAAAAGAAACCATCTGTGCTCTAATGTTCATCATAGCACAGTTCAAAATCGCAAGGATTCAGAAGCCACTTTTCATCAATGACTGAAACCAAATTTCCATCAATGGATGAATGCATTAAAAAACTCTTGTACATAGGACTGAGCCCCGGTGGCATCGGACTTGATTGCAGGGCTGCAGCCCACTGGCTTGCCGGTTCAAATCCAGCAGCAAATCTCTAGGAGCAAGAGTGGGCCTCCCACTCCCACCAGAGGGCAGTGATGCCCCCCTCCAAAACAACAACAACTACAACAACAACCTCTTAGCAGTGATAAATGCATGAGGCACATCACTACATGGGAAGAGTTGAAAGAAACTATACTAAGTGAAGTAAGCCAAGCACACAAAGACAAGTTCATTTTGCATCTACTGAGGCAAGCTTTAGAAAGCAAAAAGAGGAGAGGGGGAAAGTCACTATATACATGATATCCTTCACTGATTCATATTGTGGCAGAGGACAACACTGAAGAGACAGTGCAAGAAATTGTGCCCAATCTGAACACCCCCCCCACACACACATACATGCACACATACACTGCGCTGAAAAACAAAGGTTGTGTAACAGATCAGCAAGGTGATCAAAGCAATGCTGTCCTCAGAAAATGAAAAATAGATTTTTGAGGCTAGACGTGGCACCTTATCAGAATCAACTGGAAAATACTCATAAAGGTCAACAAACAGACTTTAAACTATTCATAAAGCTTTCTTTGTTATTTAGTTTTTTTTTTTCATGTCTGTGTAGATCAGACAGGCAGGATAAACAATCCTGAGGAAAAACCAAAGGGTACTGATGATTCCAGAGGAGACACAGGAGATGAGAAGGAATGGGAAAGAAAATGGGGAGCCAATAAACGCAGAGACAAGGGAACAACAAATGATCTAAAATTGATGGCAAGGATTGCATAGAATGTCTGGTATGGTTTGATCAAGTGCAGTGTAGCCAAGAGGAATTACGGAAACATGAATATAGACCAAACATGATAGTGGGGCAGGAGGAAAGTAAAAGAAATTAGAGAAAAGAATTAAGAGGCAAAGTACATACTTTAAGGTATAAATACAGGCATGTACATATGTAACATATATGTACATGGAAATATATCTACATACATATATTTGCATGTTAAGTATTAAGATAGCAAACAGAATTGGGGCCACTACTAAAGTACTCCATCAATGCTGGAGCAGTTCATTGTAATAACCCAACATTCTGTGAGGCTCACCTTCCCTGACAGAATCACTGAAAACACAATAGGTGCATAAACAACTGTTGTGAAGGAAGCTCATTGTGCTGGGCTATCAAAAGATACAGTGTTTGGGGTCTTTAAGACTTGAAGATAAATAGGTAGCCATCTATCTAAGAAGCAAAGAAGTCCATAAGAGCTCATCAATCTGTACGATCTTGAAGTGTGGATGGGATCAGGTATTAGATATCAAAGACTCAGAACAAGCAATCATACTGACGCGAGTGAGAACTGAGGACACAGGGAATCCAGAACAGATAAACCCCTTAGGACCAGTAATGAAAGTTTTGATCCCATGAGGGTAGGGGGAACATGGGGGGAAAAGCTGTAACTGATCACAACTATCAACCTATAACACCCTCCCCCCGCGGGTGAAGAACAACAGAAAAGTAGGCAAAGCAGACAGCAGTCTGTGTAAGACATAAAAATATAATAAGTTATAAATTATTAAGCATTCATGAGGCAGACTGGGTTTGGGAGGAAGGAAAAAAATGAGGAACTGATACTAAGGGCTCAGGTAAAACGAAAACATTTTGAAAATGATGATGGCAACATATGTACAAGTGTACCTGACATAATGGATGGATATATGGCTTGTTATAAGTGCTGTAGAAACCCCTGATAAAATGATTTTAAAACAAAACAAAATCAAAATGCTCACAACTGGACCAATAGGTAACAATAATGCAAATAGAGAAAATATTGAAATGGTCAAGAATTTTGCCTTGCTTGGATCCATAATCAATTCTCCTGGAAGCTTCAGTCAAGAGATCAAAAGAAGCACTGAATTGGGTGACCAGCTTCACAAGCACTCTTTAGAGTATTGAAAAGCAGTGATGTTGCTTTGATGTTACATGAACTCTGGTCCATGCCAAGCTATTTTTAATTGCTCCATATGTCTGTGAAAGTTGGACATTGAATTATAAATATTGAAGAATATATGCATTTGAATACTGGTCCTAATGAAGATATTGAAAGTACCAAGGACAGTTAAAATGAGAAACAAATTTATCTTGGAGGAAATATGGCCAGTGTTCCTTATATGCAAGGATGGAGAGACTTCACCTTACAGACTTTGGACAAGAGGTAAATGTTTCTATATCTTCACAACTCTGCACTCAGAATGTTATAGAAATTGATCCATGGTTAGACATAAAGCTGGATGGGTGAGGGAAGAGAAGTGGGGCTATATCATAAACACACACACACAAGAAAGACTATAACCAAAAAATAGGCAAATGGAAGCAATGAGTGCGGGTTATTTAAGAAGATTGGGTTCTGAAATGACAGGCATGAGATAACATTTACATTAATTTTCAAATTCAGAAAGGTATTTTAATTTTGTTTATATATTTTAATAATGGTGATTATTTGATGTACAAGGAGACCCAGGAAAGATGAAATGTAAAAAATAAAAGATAATTCAAGAATTCATATGTTAAATATTTCCAAGTGGCAGAGTGAAACTAGATGAAGGTAACAATAAATGTGTTGTGATAAACTTTTGAATTAAATCGATTTACCCATTGGAAGTAGAAAATAAATGTTTTCTATTTTAAATGAAATGGCAAAACATGTTTAGAATATAGGAAGAAAATGGGGAAATATTGAAGAAAATACAATAAATTTTCACTGGATTCTTATTGTCCACAAAATATTTTTTGTTTAACCTTTGTTTTCCATGGTATCTGAATTTGTAATCATATTTTCATTATAAATTTAATACATACATGTGAATATTGTTATATATGTATGTGGAAGGAGGATAGATGAAAAATCCTTAATCTGTCCACCGAAGCCAAGAAATACATCATATAGCTGAATAAAGGAAGATATATTCCAATCGCAGGGGTATTATATAGTAGAATTATTAAACATTCATGTCAATCCAGCAGCAGAGAGGGTTTGGGGGCGGGCTCCGGGTGGTGTCGTGGTTGTGCATTGGCTGTGATCCTCTTAGACTGCCGTCGAAAACCACCTGCAGCGCCTCAGGTGTAAGACTGTGGTTTCTAACCTTACAGACAGCTGAAGTCTCAGAAACCCGGAGGTGTCATCTTGAGTCAGCATTGACTCCATGGCGATGAGCTTGGTGCTTGGTTTTGGTCATTGAACACACAGCAAAATGTATGCTTCGCTGATACTTTCTTTTACACATAGTTGTTTTTAATCTCTAGATGATTCTACCCAATATCATTCTACCCAGGATCATCTGTTTCTGTGTAACGATAAAAAATTGCATAAGTCGCTCTTTTATTTTACAAAGAAACTGACAAATCTTCATTTTCTCATATATGGTTTTACTTTTTAAAAATCTATGGCATGGGGCTGAGCCCTGGTGGCGTAGTGGTTGTGCACGGGACTACGGCCCACTGGGACAGAGGTTCAATTCCAGCAGTGGGGCTGGGCCTCCTACTCCCACCACCAGAGAGCAGTGATGCCCCCCCCCCCAAAAAATATCTATGCCATGACATCTTTTATTAAATGAATAAATGAAAGCAGTCACAGAACTTTGACAATGTAAAATAATCAAATCTATTTATGATTCAAAGCAGATATATTAATTTAAATCACATCATAGAATAAGAAATCAATAATAGTAGAACTATACAGTTCAGAATAAAGACAGAAAGTTACTTTCTCAGAAAGAGCTACTAATGAAAATTAACCAGTTAGAATTTCTTGCAGAGGGAAATGCATCAATGTGTAAAATGAATGAACAGCTCAATGAGCAGGCAAATGAGAATGATTAAAAAAACACATTCTCTTACATCAAAATAGAAATATGTACAATAAAGTATATATGCAATTTATACATATTTGGCTGGTTTTCCTTAATGGCTTTGGGTTTTGTGCTATTTTTAAAAAGTTGTTACTTTAAAACTTAAATCCTAGTTGACTTACCGATCCCTAAACTTCCTTTCTTCATTTCCTTTTCAATTATAAAAACGAAATAATAGTCAGAACTCCTCTATTGAATTCAACCTCCATCTTTAAATAAAATATAAAAATGAAATGAAACGAATGTAGATATTTACTGATATTTGTTGTTATTATGGTCAGGTGTGATATAGCCATTCCACATCCATAATGATCCCGAGACTAACAGAACAGAGTACTGCTCATCCTCATACTTTTTTCAATGAGCCTATATTTGAAGCCACTCTGTCAATTGATCTCCTTAAAGGACTTCCTCCTTTTTACTGTCTCTCTACTTTACCAAACATAATTCCCTTTTCCAGGGACTGGTCTCTCCTGAAAGCTGTTTCAGAGTACAGCGGATAAAGGCTCACCTTCTTTGCTTCTAAGAAGCAATCTGGCCATATTTCTTTCAAGACAGATTGGTTTGTCATAGGACTCTCAAAATTCTTCACGAGCACCACAATTCAAATGTATCAATTCTTCTTTGGTCTTTCTTATTTAATATTCAATTTCACAGGTCTATAAAGCAATTGAAAATGCCATGGATTGGGTTAGGTGTACCTTGGTCCTCTAAGCAACATCCTTGTTTTCAATACACAAAGAAAATCTTTCCTAATGCAACACGTTTTTTTTTTTAATCTCTTTAGTGCTTTCATGAGAATTGATTGTGAAACCAAGCAAGACAAAAATACTTTAAAACAATATTTTCTCCGCCAATCCTGATGTTACCTATTAGTCTAGTTTTTAAAATTTTAATCATCTTTACACTGACTTGTAATCCATCTTGATGGTTGTCATCCTTGATCGTCATTGGCCAGCGCTTCAGCTCCTCCTCCCTTCAAAAAGCAGAACCATGTCATCTGTCTATCTCAGGTGCTGATAAACTTTGTTCTAATCCTTATGACACATTTTTCTTCAGCTAAGCCAGATTTTTAGATGAGTTGCTCAGAAAAGAAATTAAACAAGCATGGCAAAAGGGTATAAACTTGAAGCACAACTTTCCTGATTTTAAATCATGTTCCATTTGCATAGCTCTCTCTTAATCCATGTACAAATTGTCTGTGAGCACAATGAAGTATTCTGTAATTCTAATACTTCTCAAGGTTTTCCACAGTTTGTTATGGTTCAAACTGGCCAATGCCCTTGCATAGTCAGTGAAATAAAATTAGATATCTGCCAAGTTCCATCTGTTATCAGCAATGATATGCCTTGTTTCAAGTGCTCTTCTGAATCTAGCCTATCCCCCTGGCAGCACCTTGCCAATGTACTGCTGCAAACTTTGATGCATTATCTACAGAAATGATTTACTTGCATATGATTTCAATGATATTATAATACTATTTGAAGATTCTATTGGATGACTTTTCTTTGGAATGATTACAACTGACTTCCATTCAGTTGGCCAAGTAGCTGCCTTCTATATTTCAAGTATAGATGGGTTAATGCTCCCAGTTTTTCATTAGTGTTATGAAAGATGTCAATAGACAATTCCATCAATCCCTAGAGCCTTGTTTTTGACTTGTGCTTTCAGTGCATCTTGAAATTCTTTCAGCACCATTGGGTCTGACTCATGTGTTGACTCCAGAAATGATGGAACATTGAACAGGTTTTTTTGTACAGCAGATCTGTGTACTTTTTTCTTTTTAAAATACATAATTCAATATTTTATTCATAGGGCTGAGCCCGGGAGGTGAAGGGGTTGTGCCCGAGACTACGGCCCACTGTGTTGGAGGTTTAAATCCAGCAGTAGATCTCTAGGAGCAAGACTGGGCCTCCTACTTCCACCACAGAGGGAGTGATGCCTCCCCCCAAATCAATATTTTGTTCATATAAACTTTCAATAGTGCAACTCAAAGCTTGAATATTTTCTTGAGTTTGTTTAAGGTATGCTGAAAGAGTTTGTTTTTGATTTCTTCTCTAGGTTGTTTTCATATTTCTTTATAATGCTTTACTTGGTCTTCTGGAGCTGCTCTTTGAAATTTTTTCTCAGCTCATTGATTTCATCATTTCTTCCATTTGCTTTAGCTCCTCTGCAATTGAGAGTAAATTTGAGGCCCTCTTCTGACATACACATTGATATTTTTCCCCCTCTCTTTTTAGTGACTTTTTTACTGTTGTCAGTTTCTCATACTGTGGTGGCTGGGATGTTGGAAGCTATGCCATTGGTATTTTCAGGTTCCAGCAGAACTTCCAGACTTAGAACAGACAACAAAGAAGGCCAGGCTTCCTACTTTGATGGAAAGAGGTGCTGGAAACCTTATGAATAGCTACACTACATTGTCAGATACTGAAGGCCTGATGAACAGATAAGGAATATTGTTAGAGTTAATGCCAGAATATGGGTTTCTCAGGCTTTAAGGCACTTGAAATATGACAAGAGAAGCTATTTCCTCAGAGTCAAATCGACCAGATGAAGCAAAGGCTGTGGGAATGTAACCTTTAGGTTTCACATTTTGATGGGTCACAAATTAAGGTAAGGAGGAATAGCTGAATACATCTGCTATGGATCAGCACTTGAAATTTGGAAAGTATGAATCTAGGAAAATTGTAAGTTGTTTGAAATGAAATGGAATGCATAAATATAATTTTTCTTGGCATTGGAGATCAGATATGCACTGATATTCACCATTTTGAATCATAAAATCGTATGATTTTCAATGCCAGGATGAGACAATTGGAAGGAATTTCATTGCATTCACAGTCAAAATGGGCATGTCAAAATCAATTTTGAACTGCAATGCTGTCTGTGATGGGATTATATGTCTTTGCCTTCAAGAAAATCCGATCAATATAGCTCTCACTCAAGTTTATGCACCAACAAATGGTTAGTGATGAAGAAGTTGAACAATTAAACCATTATTTTCACTCTGTAATTGATCAAACATGTAATCAAGGTGCATTGACAATTATTAGATATTAGAACACAAAATGTGGAAACAGAGGAGGAACAGTAATTAGAAATTATGGTCTCAGTGATGGAAACAATGATGAAGACTGCATAACAGAAATTTGCAAGGGCAATAACTTATTCAAAACCCTCTTCAAGATAAATGGGAGTTATACATATGGACTTCTTCAAATAAAAAGACACAGAAATCAAGTTCATGACATCCATGGGAAATATCAGCAGCTAAAACCAGGTCAGGGTCTGACTGGGGCATGAACCATCAATTTCTCATACAAACATTCAGGTTTAAAGATAAAGAAAACTAAACAAGTCAAAGAACTATTATCCTGATTCTTACCCAGCTGATTTTTAAAACTTCAAATATTAAGAAGAGATTTGAAGCATTGTGTACACATGACAAAAGACCTGATGAATTGTGGGAAGAAAAGAGAATAACCATTCATGAAAAAAGTGTAGTGTACATAATAGCTTGTCTACTTTAGGATTAGCAGATAAATTTGTTAGAGATTATTTGCTCAGTCTTATCATTTACATTTTGTAATTCAATAAATGTTCATCAATCATTTTTTGACCAAAATAATTCAATTTCCTTCAGCAATTTCATTCTTTCACAAAGAGTAAATATGCATGCTCCAGCCATTTTGCTTTTTTTACTGTAAATACCAATAGCAAGTTGCCATTTCCTTATCATCTAGTTGCCCTATAATTTTTCTCCTCTTGATATTTTCCTTCTTAATGCACAGTCTACGATCCCATATACTCTCTTTTAATGCACACATATTATCACATATAATATTCAGTGTACAATGTCATGATCAAATTCATAAGGTTCTTATGCATTGCGTATGAAGATATAATTCCAAAGGCTTCCTAAGTTTAATTATTTGTGTGGGTTGAATGAAACCAATACACATGATACACATACTCAACTACTAATCACAAGGATGAAAGTTGAAATCCACCAAGAATTAACTTGGAAGAAAGAGTTGAAAATAGAAAATAGAGTTGTTGAGGCAGACTCTCTGGGAGATATCCCTGTGGAGAAAACATATAGCGAGGCTGATAGCAGTCAGAGCCTCGGAGCTGAAAGAACCGCATAAAGACCCCTGCCAATTCTGAGATGATTACAACACCACTAGATCCACAAGAGTTCCCACCCACTGGTCTGTGATCTTCCTGCATGTGGCATCATTGTATGTATTTTGTCAGCCTGAAGAGGACCTTATAGATTGGTATCAGACAGAAGGCTAACTTCAGACTTATGGACTTGATCTGGATTGGGTTTGGATGTTTTCTTAAAGTATGATTACTCTTTACATAAAGCTCTTTCTTACACATATAAAGAAAGAAAAAAGAAAGAAAGAGTTGTTGAAATGTTTATGGAGCCCCTTTTACTCTGTCACCCATGGTCTCACTAGGAACAGAGGTAAACCCTACAGAAATATGAAGAACAAATCTTAATTGCTTACGTAGAATTTTTGCAAGCATTTAAGAGAGGCAAATTGTTCTAAGTCTTATGCAATCTTCCCCAATTATGTGTGATTTTAAGTTACAAACCTGTGTATGCAATTAAATATGTATAGACATAATGTGTAGAGTTGCATTTGAACAACAAATGTAGATCCTTTAATTCCATATCACATAATTAAAATGGAGATCAGCATAATGGAAAGAAACAAGAAAGGCAATCTAGTAAACACTTCCTTTAGTTGGGCCAATATCTTATAGACCAAGACAGTACCAGTCCATTGGACTTACTTAAAACAATTTTGTCCTTTCTAAAGGTCATACACATAGAATCTAACACTATGTCTAATATTGTGTATATTCTCTTCAATTAGTTTGACAGAATATAAGCCAGGAGGCTGAAAGGATATACACATACACACACACATATATGCATATATATATATTTATGTGTGTATATACATGCACATATATAATTTACGTATTTAATGATGCTGTCCCAGTCAATTTAAATAAATGAATAACACCAAATATACAGTTAATTTTAAGGGTTTTTTAAAATAAAAGTTAGAAGAAGTTTCATGCTTTATTATGAACTGAACACAGGCACCCTCTTGGAACAGCACACCCACATGTGAAGGCCTGATGGAAGAAAGAGAGAGGGGCATGCGGGGGGCGGGGGGAGAGACAGACAGACAGAGACAGACAGAATAGGCGCTGGATAAAGCCTTTTTTTAATTTTAAAGTTTTTATTATGAAAAGTTACCTTTGCTAGTAGGTAAGCTAAAATCCTAGGAAGAACATGATTTGTGAAGCTACTGGATTTGAGAAAAAGCTCACATGAAATGCACAGAGCTGTTTTTTCTCCTGAGAATTCTATCACCAGTCTACAGTCTCTCAAGGCTTGAATAATTAGTATAAATAGATAGCTTGCATATTGAGCAGCTTTGAAACCAAACAATTTTTGAAGTTATTTTGTCACCAACAATAAGCTAAAAAAGGTGTGTTTCTTCATTCTCTTTTTAATGAGATATTTAAATTTCTCTTTTCAAAAGGATAATATAGCAAAGTGTACTCTTAAAGGGAAAGGTATACTATTTTAGGCAGTGCATTAAAACTGCTACTTACTGCTTTCAAAATTTACTTCCGAACTGAAAGCACAATTTCATGGAATGAGAAAACTAGAAACCAATTTCTTATGTTGACAATTTTTGTAATATTATCTGTATTATTTTCTAGTCTTACAGGAATGATAGAATGACATGGGAATATACGCTAATATATGCTTATGTTATTTATTTTCTCATTCTCTTTATCTTCCTTCACTCTCTTGTCCAATGCACTTCCTGTTTATTTCTATAACTTTCTTCTCATCTTTCTAAATTGCCTCTCAACTACACCTAATAAAGTAGTTAGAATAGCAAGTAAAGCAATCATACATCCAGTTCAGGCCTATTTCTCAGTGTTTTAAACAGAAAAAAAAAGATACAAATTCATGAACCCACGTGAACTAGAGGTAGTTAGAAGGGAAATAACCTATGGTATAGATGGTATTCCATCATGTGACTCAAGATATAACTGTTAAAGTGAAGCCCATTGCCACGGATTGGATTGTGGTGCATAGTTAACACCATAGGACGGGGCAGATCTGCCCTTCAAAGTTTCTAACACTCTCACCCTCATGGAATACAAATCTTGGAGCAGATGTTGTGTTTAGGTTGTCCTTCAAGTGAACAGCCACGCACTTAACCATTGCTACATCAGGGCGATTGCCTCCACAAAGGGAGAAGTCATGCTTTGGTATCATTCTAAGCGTAGAAGGATGCAGCCATACGGGTAGTGATACCCGTAGATGAGAGCCTTCCTTCATATCATCTCATGATTGTGTCCTGATAGTGCTTAATGGGGCATGCATAGCACCTTTCATAGTGTAACCTCTTCTCTGATGACACTATTTTCTGCCTAGCCTGGATTATATCTTATTAACATCAGACACAGTTATCTCTTCAATTCAACCACCCCACTTTACTGCACATGTTGTTTATTACATTGGTAATATTCTGAGAAAGAATATTAGCTCAAATATACCATAAAGTAAAAAATTTTCATATTCATATAGCGTACAGTTTTAGCTCATCTTTAATACTTTATTATTTACCAGGTTCTTATGCTGAACTCTTTTAAAAGCATCTCTGACAGTAAATATAGGTCAGTTAATGGGGGTAATATTTTTAAAGTGAATCAAATTACAGGAGGAATAATCAAATTATAGGGGGGAATCAAATTAAAAGTTGAATATACATTTTGTAGTATTTCAGATGGCTCTTAGAACACTTTTTAAAGTCTACTCATTGTATTGTGTTGGGGACAATGAAAGCATGATGGAAGTTTTCAGCTTTATTCTTTGGTCTATAAGAAGGAAAGGGACTGAAAACGCAAGGACAAGATCCACAAAATAAAATGAGACAATCTGGGCAGATCCACAGAACAATGACAAATTCCTCCTAAATCACAGAAGACAAGAAAATTTAAAAGATTGCTAACTCTCAATGTGGCATAAATCATATTTTCCATCTATCAACCTGGACCTATCTATCTATATTGTTAGTGGAGAAAATATCCGATTTTTGACAAGCTGTTGCTCTTAGCAACAAATCATCCTGATATTTTCTTTGATTATAACTAAAAAGCAATATCCATTCTTGTTACATGGGTGTAAAGCATAATTTAAGGCTCATTAAAAGTGTAGCAGGTGTTCACGTATAAAGTGCAAAAAAAAAACAGGAAGAAAGGAAGAATTTCTCTATGGCTGAGCTGTCAGTGCTCTAAAAGCCTAATTTATTTTGCATAACCTTTTAGCAAATAGACATGATTATAATAGAGAGAAGAGAAATGGAAACAATATATGCAGGAAAGTAAAGGGACTTAGCCTTTTGATTTGACCTTGATTCCTACCCTTTGAAAATATTACAGTCTTTTAACAATTGCAGCTTTGACATATAGCACACTTTTCTTCCCAGGAGATAGAAGTTCTTCAGACATTTTCTTAGCATAAAAGCTGCTCTAAAGTAGAAAATGAGTAGGTGCATAAACTGAAACAGAGTCAGTTTATATTCATTGCAAAGCAGGGAAGGGAATGAATGTTCAATCATCTAGTCTCTTTCGCAGGTTTGCTTTTCATGTGGAAAGCACCTGTTCTACAGAGAAATTCAAACTCAGTTTCAAAACTCAGTGTAAGTTCTGGCACTTGAAGCTATTTTTCAGTATCTTCCATTGTTGCCCCCCAAATAAATAATAATAATAATAGTAATAATAATAATAATAGTAATACAGCAAATCTTAGATAAAACAGAAGGTATGTTAGGCCTAGATAGGGAACCAAAGTTACAAATTATAATTATTAACACAACTCTTTCATCTGTAGAACTGAATTATCACTTTGCCAGTGTCTCTAAAAGCAGCCCAGGGCTGTTGGAGTTCACTTGATTCTTAAGAGTACAAGTTATTCATGTGCTTCCTTATCACTTTCATTTTTGAGGAAGGGGATATAATAAAAGGAAGGTTACAGTATTCAATAAAGAATGGAGCGAAATAAAATCATAACAATTTAACTGTATAAGTTTAACTGTAATAACATTGTGTTTCTGAGATTTAATGTATTTGATAAGCATTTGTTTCAGAAACACAAAAGATAAATATCCAAAGGAAGCCAAACAAAAATTCTCAATTAAAATTCTATATAATCTTTGTAAGCCCAGAATATATGGAAGGAAGAAGAATGTTAAAAATGAAATGTGTTAAAGCTTTTAATCTTGTCCAATATGTGGAGGCAGAGAGAATGGTGGAGCATTCTTTATATCCATAATCTAGACAGTGTTTATATTTAAATTCAAATAAGAAAATTAAGGCATACTTATAGAGGAAGCAGCATTGCTTCATTTCTCTAGCAATGTTTCTCTGGGGACCCTGGTGCCTTGGAGCACTTGAAGTAACTATCACATTATCTCTAAAGGTTCAGTGAAGAGTGGGAGATTAAAAACAAAAAAGTCAGAGTACTACCAGGGCGTCTGGGTTCTAACAATACCCCTTTACAATACGAATATAGCCCAGTCATGTAGCATATAACAAAAGGTCACAGGATGAGCAGCTTCCAAAAAACTCACCGTCATCAAGATCATTGTGTTCCTAGTGATTTTGCAGGACAGGGAAAATCTTTGGGTTTTGAAGATGGTCACTCTCTGGAGTAGAGAGACTCATCTCTCTGCAGGGTGGCTGCTGGTTTCCAACTCTTCACCTTGGGGTTAGCAAACCAGAGTGCGATCTACTCTGCCACCAGGGCTCCTCTACTGTGCAGCTAAGAGCATCAGTTTAATGCTTCATGCTGTTTCAGTTTAGAGCATGATATTAGGGGGTCAACTCTAAGACTTTGAGAGAGAATCCATTTATGTCTCCATCCTAGTTCCTAGTATCTCCATGTACCCTTTAGTTACCTGGAGACATCTTGTGGCATCTCCGATACCTTGTAGCATCTTAAAAGAGCTACAGTGTATCTTTGTCTTTAAGTATATGTGTGTGTGTATATATATATATATATATATATAAACTTCATTCAATTAAACATGAAATAACAAATAATTTATGTAGTTAAAGATACATTTGTATCAAAAATGAGCAAAAAAAACACACAGTAGGGCTGAGCCCTGGTGGTGTAGTGGTGGTGCACGGGACTGCAGCCCACTGGGATGGAGGTTCAATTCCAGCAGTGGGACTGGGCCTCCTACTCCCACCACCAGGGCGCAGTGATGCCCGAAAAAAAACAACACACAGTAATAATCTTTTTAGAAAAATCTGTATTCAATACCATGTTATATAAAACTGACCAAACAACAAAGTTGCAATTTACTAAAATACTTTAAATTGCTAATAGAGTCAATGAACTCTTTTTTATAGATGACCAGGAGGGTAAGGGGAAGGTGTGTGTGGGTGTGGGGGGGAAATCACCCACAATGATCTGCATATAGTCCTTGCCCTCAGGTACGGATAACAGAAAAATGGATGAATAGAGACATCAGACAGTGTAAGACATGAACAAAATGATAAATTATCAAGGATGCATGAGGGAGTGAGGGGGAGGGAGGGGAAAGATAAAGAACTGATGACAAGGGTTTAAATAGAAAGAAAACATGTTGAGAATGATGATGGCAACAAGTGTACAAATGTGTTTGACACAACGGATGCATAGAGAGATTGTGCTAAGACCTGTACAAGCCCCCAATAAAATGATTTTTTAAAAAAGAATGGCGTGGTCTAAAATATATTTTTATAGATTATTCATTATTTTAGCTTTGGAGGCATATAATTCACATTTCATATAATTCAATCGTTTATTTATATCAAGAAGAATTATACAATTATTATCAGTCAATTTTAGAACTTGACTGAAGTTCATCACATTCTACAGCTGAAATGCACCTAAGAAACCTTTAGTCTAGTAACTGTCTATACACATTTACTGGTTCTGGGTTTCTTATACAGAGAAATTAGCAAAAAGTCAGGGAGCCAGGGCTTACCTTGTTGTAGAATGACTTAATGTTATCTTCCTTAAGACCTTATTTTTCAAGAAGATCACATTTTTCAGATACCAATGCTTAGTACTTCAATATATTTTTGGTGGGGGCACAAATCAACATTCCAATCCACTACAGACAGCTCAATCAGTGTCTTACCTCTCCTTAGTGAATGTTTGAATTTTTCATTATGACAGCAAAATTTGGATTTGTTTATTATTAATAAATCACAATCTGAGTCAATCCTTTTCTTTTCATGTCAAAGTTACTAAAGAAATATTTGCAGAATTGGCTTAAACCTCATAGTCATGAAAACTTCAAAATAATATTTCAAATATAGTCACATTGTGTTGAGATGAGTTTTAGTTTTAAGATTTAAAAAGATAAATGACTTGCTTATCTATCAAGAGGATCTTTATGATAATTTCACTTCAGATAATGCTCCCTGCTATGGTATTTCATATACATGTAGCTAAGGAAATTCTACCTTTTCTTCAATTGATGAATAAGTCCATCATGTATTTCAAGGAGAAAATGGAAAGTTTATTGCTTATATCAACTATTTACCAGTTCATATCTATATAAAAATAAGTTAGCATTAATATTTCAACTATTTTTAAAACTTGCTTTTGGGCTGAGCCCTGGTGGTATATGTGGTTGAGTGCGGGACTGTGGCCCACGGGCTTGGCGTTTTGGATCCAGCAGCTGCTCTCCAGGAGCAAGGCTGGGTAGCTCCCACAACCACCAGAGGGCAGTGATGCCCCCTAAAAAAAACAAAAAAAAACCTTGCTTTTAAAAATGCCAACTTATGCCAAGTAAATTTTTGTGTTAAAAGTTTCTGCTTCACTCTCTGAAGCAGACAAGAAAGACTATGATCACATTATTACAATTCCAGGTGCCATTGGTACATGCTCATGTTAAACGCAGTTCTCTCATGTCCCAGTCAGAGGGCTGCATCAAGATAAAGATGCCTTTTAAAAATAACCTGCAAGATGGCAGTATTTATTTGGAGGTAGAAACAACACACTGCAAGGGGCAAAGCTCTCACAGAGGATTAATATTTCCAATCTCTCTATAATGATGTTGTTGAGAATCAGACTTTCAAAAATGTCAAAAGTTTATTGAAACCTTTAACATAATTTAAATATGGGTGGTAATATTTCATTATGACACATTTTGGGTTACCAGAATTATGGTTATAGTATACTTCTCTAGAGAGCCATCTCTTACATTTGTTATAAAACAGAAAAATATGGGAAGGGGCAATCATCATAAGAGTCGCAGTAAGTAGGCTAACATATAAAATACATCAGTATGTCCCCAAACTATCATCATAAGTAAAGGATATGCTTAGATTTTATAGTGGAGGCATATTTAATTATTTACCAGTAGTATTTTGCACTGGATGTATTCTGCTATTAAACCATTTCTAAAAATACTTTTTTCTTAGTCTATAAGTAGTACATGTTCATTAAATACATTTTGAAAATGCAGGATGATAAGGTCTGTATACCTGAAGATATGACTCAGAGGACTGGATAGCACCATAAAAGAAAAGAAGCATAGTTTTTGAGACAATTGTTTTCTCAGACTGTCATTCTCTGGAATCCAAGAGCCTCATTTTTCTCCTACAGAATGTCTGGTAGGTTGAATGGTCAATCTTGCGGTTACCAGTTTAATACTTACCTGACAGTGCCACCAGGGATACATAAATTCAGTTTTCATAATATGTGAAATGGATCCAGAATATAAAGGTTTAATTAGCCTTGATGTGGTATCACATTCTTTATATGTGGTATCACAGTGTTTTGGCTTGTGCTTGCTAGAGAAGAAAAACCAGTGAACATAAAAGGGTTTGTGGAAGCATTGAAATAAAAACTAATGGAAAATTTCCATGAATTCTCTGTTGGCCACTATATACATATACATATATATATATATATTTACAAATAAATAATGAACATAATTGCAAGGGCTGACAAACCCAACATCCCTGCTCAAGCGGCAAGCCAACAATTTCTGATGGCTCACATGATTGTAGGAATAGACAATGACAAAATCTAGAGATTAGACAGGTGAAATCTTCTGTTGGCTCATTGGACTGTGGAAGCAGAGCCATTTTATATCTAAAAGTCAAGAATTAGATTGAAGGTGTTTTTTTGGGCTTACACTCCAAGAATCAGAGGTCAAGTAAGCAGAAAACAAGTAGAGAGCAAATGTTCTGGGAATGATGATAACAAGAACTGTACAAATGTGCTTAACACAATGGATGGATGTCTGTCTGGAAGGTGGTAAGAGTTGTGTGAGGCCCCATTTTAGAATCATAGCCCTGTCCTAGTGGACATATACCAATAAAAACCACATGCATGTTATGTGAAAATCAAGGGAAGCAAGTAAAAAGGATTCTATTCTATTCTATTCTGTGTTGGGATGGGATATCTAGTGAAGCCAAGCCAGTGATGCTGCTATTTGTCTATAAAGAAAGATATTTATATCAAAAAGTGTTGCAGAGTGGTAAACAAGCATATGTCAAGCTTACTGAAATCTGTGGGATGGACACTAAGCTGGTTTTCTTTAAGTAGCCAAGTTAGAAGCAGGAAGGCCACAGGCCGGTTTAAAGGTAGAGGTAAATGAACTCAAGGCCACCTAGTCTGGGCTCAAAACTGCAGAGTATAATTCCAGTTTAGCAGGCAATCTGCCCGGTTGTTCACTCGTACTCAACACACTGGAAGCAGGTCAGCAAGATGCAGGATTCAGTGCAGCAAGAAGAGGCAAACTTTCCTACTGTCTGTTTAAATAAGGTTCAGCCATGCCCCCAAGGAAATTCCTCCCCATTGCAGTAGGGGTGACCTGATAAAGAAGTTTTCCCTGCTTCCTGATCCCCCTTACAGCAACTTTGCTGCTCATCGCAGAAATCATTATGGAGTTATTTACGTGGTTTTAGATTACATCATGGAAATGGGCAAAACTGCAAAGCTGCAAATCCTGGCACAGCCACATTGTGACAAAACCTGTAACACTCTCCCTTCTCCTAGAAGGAAATGTAGTATTTTACATCACAAAAGAGCATAATTATTCTGCACAATGCTCTTCACTGTCCTCTTATGCAAGTTTGATGGCGAATTTTGCCATAATGAATCCGCCTACTGTCACCTGTTTCCAGATCAATTCCAATTTCATTTCCCTGAGCCCCGAACTCCCTGCCATTGAGCTGATTCAGATTCTCATCAACCTCATATGTCAGAGGAGAATTTCCCTTGTGGGTTTCAGAAACTGTAACTGTTTACGGGATTAGAAAGATGAGTCTTTCTCCCACAGAACACCTGAACTCCTGACTTCTCAGTTAGCAGCCCAATTCATAACCACTGTCCCATCAGGGCGCTACCTTAATAATATTAAAAAATACAAGTCTGTGAGAGACTATTCATGTAACAGTTATATAATGAAAACTAACATACTGTGTGTATGTGAAGAGGGTGCCTGCCTATATTACTAAAGTTCATATTTGAATAAATATTTGGGGACATGATAGGATCAAAGGAAAAGCGACTTTATTTCTAGGTGACAGGACATTGAAAGTTGCATAGTGGAACCCCGTGTCTTGCCTGGAACCTGAATTATAGATAAGTGATGCCCATAGTTAAAAACAGATGGGCTAAGTTCAGCTACAGGGTCACCCTTGAATGTAAAAACTGTGTCAGGAAATAAATCAAGATTTCTTGCAGTGATCATCTTGTCTGCATTATGGAAACGGGAAAGGCTAGATGGTCCCAAGTGCTGAGTGAAACTTGAATCAAGTTGAAACTTATATAGCTAGACTAGTGTAAAGGAAAGAACAGAGTAGTTTGTTCTAGACCAGAGTCCAAGTCTCAGACCTATGATGTGGGAGTACAGTTGTCTGCCCCTTAGGTAAATCGGACAGGTCCACCATCTTTCACAGGTCATGGTTCATGAGACAGAGCTGATGGCTCCACTATGGCAGCTGATGGAGCAAATGCCTGACCTGTCTTTCTGCCTGAGATAGTCAAATATTTATTTCCTATTCACTAATTAAAGCTGTAGAAGGCAGCAGTCTGCAGACTTAACAGTTACTGCATGTTCGCAGCCTCCTCTCCCATGAGTGAAGAATTTGACTAACCTATCAATGCTCCTTCGTAAACCTTCAATTTGTGAATGGTCTCTTTGTGTATAAACCTGTCAAGTGTTGCAGGTTTCCTGCAGGGAAGGTATCCACGACTGCCTCCAATAAAGCTATGGGCCCTTGATGTCTATGCTGCAGGGATCACCTCGCGTAAACCGAATCCATCCTTTTTCTTCTCTATAACTTTTGTGATTGTAGATCGTACCCCTGTCAAGTCTGTTAGTAAAGTAAAATAAGAGCCGGTCTCTACATTACCTTGCAATGTTTGTAAGAAATGAAGCCATAAGTAGATGTGACCATATTTGCTGCAGTGAACCATAGAGTTACTGGCAGTACATTTCCAAGAATTTAATGATGAGAAAGAAAAAAAAACATATCTTTGAATATAAAGATATTTTCCAATTAGAATTAAAGGTGTAAAAACAAGTTGAAAATGCAAAATTTCAACATTTGTAAGGTTCATTCCAACAGCATTAAAAATTAAGACAACAATCATTCATAAACTGTTCAGTTATAAAATGAAATTTTGATTTATACATTAAAAATCTATTTTAATTACTTGTTAATTTTTAAGCATAATAGTATTTTTAAATGGCTTTAGCTAATATTTAAATAATTATTTGATCCTCTAAATAAAAGAAGCAAAATTTTGTTCTCTTACACATTTTATCATTTCAGTTCTCTATGCTTCTTGTATTTTTATTGCAAACCTCCACCATTCCTTTCTCTAATTTCTAATTTATATTTGCATGAAGCATAATATTGAAACATGATTTTCTTTGCTTTTTCTGAATCTCCCAGTATACATTCCACTTTCTTTTTAAAGTTCCATTTTCCTGTTAAGTGCTTTCACTGATATTTGTTGCCTGTAGAGCAATCACTCCATCTCATTCACCCTCAAGACAGAACATTTTATCACCAAGATGATATTATCTTATTTTCTCTTGAGAGAGTCTGAAAGAAGATTCAAGTTATGATGACTTTGTTGTTTTTTGTGACTTCTCCTATAGTCATCTTTAATACAGCAATGTACACTACAGTCTCTCTACCCCTTCTGGTCTCTTTCAAAGCAAATGGCAATCTGGAGATGGCTTATGGAAATCTTTAGATAGTTCAAAACATTAGCACATGCTGCTGCTAATCAAAAGGTTGAAGGATCATGTCTCTTCAAGCACACCCTATAAGAAAGGCCAAGTACTATACAGCCAAAGCATCAAGTAATGAAAACCCTGTGTCATATGAGGGATACAATCACAAAACAGGAATATATATTTTTCAAAGCTATATATTTACATTTTTAAGAGAACAACCTTATCACCTTCAAAGTACTCTGCATTACACTTAATATATTTGTCAAATCTGCAATCCCATATTTAGAAACAGCTTTCAATCTCATCAGCTTGAATGGCTGAGAGCACCGCTGCCATTTTTCCTTCACTTCTTCTAGGCCATCAAATTGCTGACCTTGCATCTCCCTCTTTATTCACAGAAATAAAAAGGAGTCCCACAGAATAAGGTCAGGATGCATGGAGCAAGAGAGGCATGCTGCTTTTTGTTGAAAACTGACACACTGAGATAGTTCCCTGAGATCTATTGTCATGGTGACAAGACCAGACCCCATCTGCCAGAAAGCAGACTGTATCGGTGCACTCTGTTATGTAATCTTTTCAGAATCTCTAAATAGAATATTTGTCCTAGTAGAATGAACTGCAGAGGCACTACATGTTGACATTTTCCTTCTTCATGAAGTTGATGGATGTCCAGAATGAGGTTTGTCATCAATCAATATTTCACCTTTCTTGAAATGAGAAAACCACTCATACACTTGAGTTTTCCCCATAGTAAACTGGTAAATTGTGTTCAACCTCACAACCATTTCTGTGGCATTTTTCCAAAGCAGGAAACAAAATTGCAGTCAAATACTGTTCCTTTATTTTTATTTTGTTTTAATTTGTTTTGTTTTGGGGGGCATCAACTGCCCTCTGGTGGGCGTGGGAGGCCCAGCCTTGCTCCTAGAGAGCTGCTGTTGGATGGATTTGAACCGTCAACCCAGTGGGCCGCAGTCCCACACTCAACCACTATGCTATTGGGTCTCAGCCCAATGTTGTTCTTTTAAATCAACCATCACACACACACACACACACACACACACACGAAACAACGATTGAATGAAATTGCTTTCATGAAAAAATTTTCTGTGACAAGAGAGAATCTGCCTAGGCGACTACTGGGTAGACTCAGAGTGAGTTGTTCAATGCTTATTAATGGGAAAAATGCACTACGAAGCTCCACCTAGCAGAGCCTTTCTGTTGTTTTTGGTGTGTGTTTTTGTGTACCCCCTTGTACTGTTGGATTCTGACACGCACAAGGTCGCTGTGAGTGTGGGTCAAGGGTAAAGTGATTTAGCACTCATACAAGGGCCCTTGGAACTTTAGAATTGACGTTACTATTACTCATAATAACACTAAACATGTAGGGAGCGTTCTATGTCACATAGACCACTGTGCAGAGAACTTCATGAGTTTTTTAAATTTCTAGTAATTCCATGTGGCATGTTCTGTTTCCCTCAATTATTCCCTAAGAAAGCTAGAGTGTTATGTTATCGAGGCAAGTGTTCAATAATGCACTGCTAATATACATGGAAATCAGGGCTGGAACCAAGATCAGTCTGACTCTCAGCATTATAATATTACCCAGAATTTGGAAATAATGTAGCAAAATATCAAAGACGACCCACAGAAATAGCTCACTACTATTTTTGCTTCTCAGTGACACAGTACATGTGGTGAAGTTCCAATTAGTCCAGGTGTCATTGTTGCTGCTGGCTGCACTCAAAATGATTCTTATTCAGAGCCACCTATGGAAAGCAGTAGGAGCATTACCAGGTCCTGCACTAGCCTCATGATTGCTAAGTTTGAGGCCATCATGACAGCAACTGTGACGATGTATTCAATTAAAGGTCTTCCTCCTTTTGTTGATTATCTACTTCATCAAGCAAAATGCCTTTTTCAATTAAGGGGTCTCTTCTGGGAAGATGACCAACATATTTTAGACTATGACTCAGGAGCATTCAGGCTGTACTTCCTTGAAGACAGATGTGTTTGCTTGTCTAGATGTCCCGATACTGTCCATTTCCTGCACCAGCCTCGAAATTCAGTTGCCTCAATTCTTCCGTATTCTTCCTTATTCAATGTTGTTCTTTGAATGTTTGCACATACAGGGATGGATAATGCCATACGTTGGGTCATTAGTATCAATCTTCAACATGTCGTCCTTGCTTTCAGCACCTGGAAGAGGGTGTGCAGCAGATTTCTGCGAAGGGGTGCTTTATGTACTTAACACTATTTGTCAGATGTTCAGCCTGGGGTCATTCTGTCTGTGATCCCTGTGGGCGCAAGGGTGGGTTACCCACTAAAAGCCACTAGGCATTCAAACTATTGAAGAAAGGTTTGTCAGTTTGTGCCCGTAAATATTTTCCATCTCAAAATCCATGAGAGGCAGCTCACTCTGTTTGAGAAGGTTGCTGGAAGTTAGAATTAACTCTAGGGCAATACATTTTATTCTCTTCCTGGGGAGGCACCAGGATTATATCCAAATCATCACTGGGAATACTAAAAAAATGAATCAAATTAATGAAGCTAATGCAATTAGATTTATTCTGCTTTCTGTAAAACTAGCAGAGAATAGTAAACTTCAGTTCTGACATTTATATATAAATGTTTCATTAATCCTTTTTATAGTCAACCCTGTTGTAACATAAACAACACCACCACTCCCTGCCAATCCCCTCTGGCCACACTTATTGACTATGTCAACATGTCATATCTTTAGAAATTAAACTTTAAACACTGATAAGCTAAGTAAATAACATTATGTTAATTGCAGCTTATTTCATAAGCACAATGAAACAAAACATGTATTCTTACCTTTGTTGTGACTATGCCACTTCTTTTTCACATATTTCTACTTTGTTCAATAATAGTTAAAAAGGAAACAAAACAAAATGAAAGCATAGCAGAAATTACCAAATATAATTCAAATATTGCCAAACTAACTTACATCTAAACAATATTTTGAACACATTTCCATAAATTTGCCTATGTGTTTTGTTGCCTACTTGTAGAAAATATTTTAAGAAATACATTTTACTCCATCAAGAACCAGACATAAAATTGAATAAAATTGTTAGGCATTTAGAATATTTCAAATTTTAAATTTTATTGAGTATATCACTTAGTGAATTTTTAATTAATAAAAGTATATATGTGCTACAATTAGATTTCCAATTGTAAGGTTACCCAGTAAATTGATCTGAACATTTTTAAAGATAACATATTTTAGAATCATGATGATTAAGATAGCTATTAACTCTAATGAAAAATATACATATACAGATAGTGAGTTAGGTCATATAAAATGCTTTATAATATGGAACATTTTATTCAGGTTTTTGACCAGAATAATGATTTTAGTGGTTTGTGTATAGCAGAGCAGAGGACAGTATTTCGAGCTCAGTTTCATCAGGAATATTTTTTTCATGTTTATTTAGACAAGTGATAATTTTTTCAAATTAAAAATATTTTGTAATAGAAGAAATCTTGGTTATATCCATCTTTGTGTTTTAAAATCTACATGATAATACAACTAAAAGATATAATTAAATATCAAGTATATGATGTGCATAAGTCGGGGTAGCCTAGAGAAACAAATTCATAAACACACATATGTATATAAAGGAGAGGTTTATATATGAGGAAATGAATATTGAGAAAGCATCCCATCCCAGTCCAGATCAAGTTCATAAGTCCAATTTAGCTCATCTGTCTGATACCAGTCTATAAAGTCTTCTTCAGACTCAGGAAACACATGAGATGACGTTGAGTGCAAGATGATCACAAGTCAGTGGGTAGAATGCCTTTGGATCCAGTGGTGTTGCAAGCATCTCAGGAGTCAGCTTCTCTAGGTCCAGGTTTCTTGCTGCATCAGGGTAGGTCTATGTGGCTTCTCTTCAAGGATATCTTGCAGGGAGCCAGCTTTGTCAGTGGAGTCTCTCAGGCAGTGATGTCAGTAGAAAGTCTCCAAGGAAGTGAAGCGAGAGAGATAATGTCTCTGTCTCCAGGAAGGAATTACCATGTTTCACAGAATTTTCACAAGAAGGCCCTGCCCACACAGAGGTCTCATTGGCTATCTCCAGATTGACAGACTAGACTCCACCCCTATACTCTTAATCCTCAAATTGACACCAGATTAAGTGACTGCCACCTGGTGGGTCCTCAGTAAATGGAAACACAAACCAAATCCATTGCCAGGAAGTCGATTTCACCTCATAGTGATCCTACTATAGAGAGTCTCTGAGATCATAAGTCTTTATGGAAGCAGATGAATTCATTATTCTCCCCAGCAACAGCTGCGACGTTTGGATTACTGACCTTGCTGTTATAAGTCCAACACGTGCCCAACAGTACTGTCAAGGCCACTTTAAATAAGTGTAAACGTTTTCTAATTTAGGAGAGGCTTATAATACTGTAAGGATTAAGACTGTGCTCTGGTGAAACCTGTTTTGACTTCCAGATTTACTCCATCACACAGTAGAGTGACCTAAAAGTAAATCCTTAAACTCTGTAATTATATGACTGTCTTCAGATGGAAAAATAGGAATAGCAATACTGCACTAGTATCTGCATCATATGAGTTTATACAGGCCCAAACAGAATGTTTCTTATAGTAACAACTGAATAAGTGCTTACTGTTTTTTTTTTTTTTTACTGCCAGAAATTGCCAGTAGGATAACTTAATTTTCTTCTCTTCTTTTTCTTTTCATTTTAAAATTAACAGTAATCCTCATTGTCAGAAAATAGATTGGTTTGAAGTAATCTGTACTTGAATAATTGAATTTGTAAATGATTCTTTTCTTTTTACATAAATTACTCAAGTAAAATGCTACTTTAAGTGCATTAGCTACTGTATTTAAAACAAACAAACAAGGTAATTAGCATGCAGTGACAAGTATGCATTCTACAGTAAAGTAATATTTGTTTAATAGGATTTAGGAATTTTCTTCTGAAAATTTAAAATACTTTGATATCAGTTTCAGAGTCTTATTTAACATTAATTTTGTCATGTGCCAATACTTCCAAAATTAGCTATAAAGTAGCAAAATATTTCCATGTTAGTTTCGCCTTCTCTCTTGATCTCTTTATCTCAAGGTTAAAATGACTATGTGGTTTTCAGGTTTGGGGACAATGCAGTCAAAGTACTACCATTTATACACACATCTGTGTGTCTGTTTATAAGTGTGTGTGATAACTTAAATTTTTACTTGTAAATGTAAAAAAGGAAATGAGATACCACCCTGCTTCTTTCTTCTGTCAAGATTAGCAGAGTTGGAAATCCTAGCTCTCCATGAGTTGTAATTGACGAGATACCACGGAGTGTAGGGATTCTAGTGAAACATTTTAGACATCAGGTGAAAGTGGGATCTTTATATATTATTCATTCATATGAAATAACAGCAAAACTTAGCAAATTGTGTATTTGACTATTGTCTACACCTCACCCACCGAACTAACACTTTCAGTGTAAATAGAGGGTTTTTAACAATTTTTTAATTATTAGTACTTAGGAAAAAATGCAATTTTAAAATTTATTTTATTGAAATAAATCATTAGTTTTCAGAATATGGAAAGAAACCAAGAGCAACAAATGAAGTCATTTCCAACTAAATAAATAATTCCAATAGACTTTTTAAAGGAAGCTTAGGTTGGGCTTTCAAACTTTCTTCAACGTCCATGTGAACATTTCCTCAAATTCTTTGTGTGCAAAAATAGTGTTTACTAATTTGTTTTCATTTGACCCACATACTTATTTGACAGGAGTAGAAGGTTCAATGTCTTGTATGTCCCAGAGTCTCCTTATTTGAAGGTTATACATTGAATTTCTATAAAGTACATTTTCAAAATGTAGTAGTAAACTGAATCTGTAACTCTTTGATGTCTTCTCGATTGTTCTTTCTCATCTACAACACAACCTCAAAGAGCGACCTTTTTACCTGGTACACTCTGGTGTTCTACAAGTGTCCAAAAACAGTCCTCACAGCCAAGTATAACCTGTCCTAGAGTCATTCTTAAATTTTCTCCTTTCATTTTCGTAGATTATAAACAACTACGTAAGAGAAGGAAAAAAAGGAAGAAAAGATAAAAAGTGAAAAGGAAAGAACAATAATCAAGTTATGCAGGACATGGATCTGCTTCTCTTGAGCAACTGAGGAAACAAGAAGCGTGACCCTAAAATACCTTTTCTTCCCCTTTGCAGTAAATATCCCCTCTACATTCTGGTTAGGCCTCTACAGTCTCCTCAAAGATAGAAACTGTATCAATGACTTCTGGAAGAAATTGAGCATAAAATCAGAACTGGAATCATTGGGGAAGTAATGATAACTCACCTTTTCATGTCTTCTTAAAAGGTAAGATAGTATGGACAAAATGAATGAAAAAATTACTTGCCAAATATCTCTTTTGGTCCTATATGAATTTGTGATTAAAACAATGATAAAATAAGGACAAAATTAAGATGTAGCCACTGAATTACTACACATGGACAATTTTCTTCATAAGTGTTGTTTTCATCAGAAATACTGTTATTTCAGAATTCAGGGCAAATATATTTGTGTGTATATATATTTATAAATGTGTGTATGTATATACACACACACACACACACACATATATATATATATATATATATATATATATATATATATATGTCCTGTTGTGTTCCCTGCTGCTGATGCTTGAAATTGACTGGAAATTTCATTCATTTATTTTTATTTTGTCCAGTATACCTATCCCTCTGTTTTTTTTGAGTGCAAAGCCCATAGGGAGAAATGGAGTTTCTGTCTTTGAGGATACTGTAGAGGCCTACTTCAGAATGGAGAGGGGATATTTATTGAGATGGGAAAGCAAAAGCATTTTAGGACTATTTTTCCTGTTTCCTTATTTGTTGAAGAGATGCAAATCCATCTCATCTTATGCCTGATCATTAAGTCTTGTTGTTATACTTTGGTTTATACTAATAACAGGATCAAGGGGAACCATGAAAGCAAACAATATCCTAGAAAGTCCAAACAAATCTTGTTCATATACTCTCTATCTGAGAAGAGAAGAGGTAAACCAAATCATGGAATTAAGCAAAGGTGACTATCAGTTAATAAATATCTTTTCAGAATACTTACTAAATTTGTATGTTGAAAAAATAATCTAAATAATTGAATTACATAAAGACATATGTGACATCTTCAATGTGTGGATGAAACACTAGCTTGCTAAAAGCAAATAGGACTTGCCATATTTACTAAGGAAGAAAAATTAAAAAAAATAAAATCTTCAATATCGTTCACACCAAAATATAAAGAAAACAGATTTGAACCAATCAATTGCCATGTAGTCAATCCAGACTGATAGCAGCCCTGTCAATGTTTCTGAGGTCTCGTAAATCACTGCAAAATCTTCAAAAGTATATAGACCTAGATCAAGGATGTGTTATAGATTCATATTTTGATATTTTGGTTTAATAAAGGTTTCTATTAGTTATATCAATATATTTTACTTGGTTCTTATTTAAATGCAACAAACTAACCATCACAATACTCCAGTGCTTAAATCTAGAATAATGAAGGAAAACACAATTCCTCTGTAAGAGTTAGAGTTTGGCATTTGATTTCTGAGGAGAAGAGAACTCTGCCAAGTAAGTTTGTTCTGTGAAGGTTCATAATGAAACAGGAACAATTTAGAGAAATTTTAATGTTATTTGATTGTTTTTTCAGCAGAAAATCAACAATCACATTGAATTAAATTTATTGCTTTCTGGTTTTCAACTATCCCTCAATTAATTTTGAATTGTTTAATTGATTGTTCTACAGTTTGTCCTAATCAAGAAAGCAATTTCAAAAGTGAAAAATAATTTAATCTTTCAACATAATCTTTATTCTATGAACTCCATTGTATGAATTTTTGATTAATACAACATTGAGTAAAATTAATAAATAATATTTCATGTTATAGTGATCAGATCATAATTATGATTCCTTAATTTTCCATGGGAGTTTTTTTCAGTTTCAAATAAGAGATCTGCCATTGTTCACTAAAAACATCACAGAGAAATCCCTGAGAGTCACAAGATCTATTATGAATATAAATTGTGAGAAAGAAGCAAAGAAACATGAGAAAATAGATTTGTTCCACTCTACTCAACTCTCAGTAATGGTAATAAAGGTAAAGTCAATTTTAAGAATGTTGATGTGTCTAAAATGATCACATATTGATAACATGTATCTATTAATTCAAAAAGAAAAACATCAATATGTGTCAACAGTAAAATACTAGCAAATCAGTAAATGTTCTGTATATTTTACTTTTAGATAGTCATATTCAAATTTCTTTGTCATGTAATACTGCAGATGTCAAATGAATCTTGCCTAAAGCGATAAAAACAAAGCAAACAGGCAGGGAGATATTTATTTGTGATTTGCAAAGTATGTTAAGAATTTGACTGTGTGGACCATAAGATATTATACATAGTCTTGTCAATGGTGAGTATTTCAGAGCAATTGTGAGGGTGGGGAGTGTTTCCTTCTTATGTCCATGGGGTCACTATGAGTCCAGGCCAACTCAATCACACTTGACAGCAGCAGTAACCTACTTTCAGTACTTTCCATATGCTGCTGCTGCTGCTGTTAGGTACTCTTGAGTTGGTTCTTACCTAGCAACCTATGTACAATAGAACAAAGCACTGCACGGTCCTGGCTTTTCTAAGAAGTGCTCTTTTGTCAGAGCACGTTGTGGCAGCCACTGTGCCAATCCATTTAATGAGGGCCTCCCTCCTCCCCTCCCCCACTTCAAATTGACCACCAAGTTACCAACACGATGTCCTCCTCCAGGCAGTGGTCTCTTTTGACAATATGTCCAAAACGAGCAAGATAGAACTTTGCCATTCTTGCCTCTCAGGAGCCTGCTGGCCCTCCTTCTTCCAACACAGTTCAGGTGGTCCTTCGAGCACTGCTGTTCTCATCTTGTATCACACCTCAAGTGCAGTGCATCTGTTCTTCTTCTTGTGCTTCATCCACTAAGCATTTTCCCTCATTTGGGGTTGTCTTCTCAATATCACTGGAAAATTTTCTATAACTGAATTATTGCACTCACATTTTAGTTACAGTGATCTTGTCTTACTCCAAATTTTAGCCAAGCATGCCATTTCTATCATTTGTCTGCTCAAAGCCAGTTAATGAATTCATTTGCAAAATATATTCCTAATGCTAAATTTTCTTAAGCTCAAAATCCATACAGAATAGCATGAGAGACTTTCCATGATTTGACACTCTACACATATTACCAGCAATCTTATTCATATTCTATTTGCTAAATATAAAGGAAAGCAATAATGGAGGGTAATGAACCATAATATAGAATTTCTTATATACCTTCTTTTCCTGTGTAAATGTCAACTCCTATCTTCAGATTATTGTATATGCTGTGCTTTAATATCAAATATATAAAATATTCAAACTCATACTAATTTTTCAAAACTAAGATTAGATGACACTTCCTCTAGAATTAAATATTTGGCAGGTAATACTAGTTGTTCTCTTCTGCATAGATTTTTTAAAATCTGGGATAGGATTGTCAGGATATATTATTTTTCTCCAAGTGCTTGAAGCTTTGTGTGGCTAATAGATGAAACTTAGAGCAATACAATGTAAGTGGAAGTGTTACATGGAAGCATCAAGGAATATGTCTTAAGTGACAATTACTGTATTCACTTGGTACCTCTCGCTTTAATTGTTCTCTCTGGTTTGAACAGAAATGTTTTCTTCTGAAACAAAAGTGTGATGACTTACACTCTAGCGATCATTATGGATAAATAAAAGTTTTTGAGGGGTTGAGCCTGGGTGGTGTAAGTGGTTGAGTGCGGGACTGAGGCCCGCGGGCTTGGCGCTTCAAATCCAGTGGTGGCTCTCAGGAACAGCACAGGACAGCTCCCATGACCACCAGAGGCAGTGATGCCCACCCCACCCCCCCAAAAATTTTGATACTTGTACCTAAATTTATTATGAAAGAATGCACTCCCAAGTTCCAGATAGCTATAGGTATTTACTCTGAAGTCCTACTGCAGTTTACATATCTATGGAATATAATACATTCCCCTGGACTACAATTATTTGTCATCATGACAGTCGTCCTTTAGTTTATGTTCTCAATGTATTAGAAAGTAAAGTACATTTCCTTAATTAGTATCTGACTTATTTGCTGTTACGTTTATCTAGGCTAATATCTTTATTTAGAAAGCATTTGTAAATGCTAGGTATTAGAGTATATACAGATTATACCAAGATGGATACTATTAAATTCTGCCTCTTAAATATCATGTAGCACAATCCTTTACTTTTAAAAGGTTATAAGTGTATCTGTATCATGTAAAGACACCAGATGCACTATCCCAAAGCGTTTTATGCTGGTTATTCTAATGTATTCAGATTATCGTTCAGAGCATAGCAGAGCACTGTGAAAGGGCCTCTTCCCGCACTGCACTGGCAGTGTGTTTTGCTGTTGGTAGGAGCCCTTGCGTCCGTTCCCGCGCAGAGCAAATCTATGCCCAGCAAGGCAAAGCATTTGCCCAAGACGGTGCCACTCTCCCTTCCTGACGGGTGAGCAGTCACCGTGTGACTCCACCTTGTCAAATGTCTTCCTCTTTCTTGCTGCTCTGGGATTTAGCGATTCAACTCGATTGCAGGTATGATCAATTTAAGAATGAAGGTGTTGGTGTAATTCTTCGGTTTCTGCCACACTCGGCTCAGTGGTTGGGGCACATTGCCTGCTTCATCTTGTATGCAGAGACAAATTGTTCAATCGCAGACCTTGAAATCTCCTCATAGATAACGAGCGTGGTGCGGCTCCTCGTGGATCTATCATAGCGCGCCTAGAAAACCCCGGGATGGTATGATTGAAAATGGCCAGTTCCAGATCATTCAGCTCATGAGCAACAAAAATGTCGATCTTCAAGGGTTCCATTTCCTTTCTCATGCCTTCCAATTTTCCTAAGTTTATAGCTTATGCATTCCAAATTCTGATTATAAATTAATATTTGAAGACACTTCTTCTCTTTGTGAATATTGCTTCATCATCATTTGAATGTCCCAAAGGGTTTGCTCTATCCACATCACTAGAACGCACCCACCTTTGAGAAAGCAGCTCTTTCTCCCTCATGTTCGCGTGCCTTCCATCCTGACTGATTCATGTGCGGGCTCTAGTGCTGACCAAGTTACTCTTCTCTTCATGAGATTTCCAGGACATGACAATGTTTCAGTGCTATTCAGAAGGCCTTCAGTGGCCAATTCCCCAGCAGTGGATAGCATATATCTTGGCGTCTATTCTTAGTCTTCAAGCCCTCCTGAAATCACTTCATGTTGGTTGTCTCCACTGATAGTTGAAACCCTAATGGAGTAGCTTCCAGCACTAGAGCAACGCACAAGTCAGGAGTATGAGAAACTGAGAGAGATGTGGTGAAAGCAAAAGATATTACTAAATGAAATCGTAATTAAACTTTGAATAATAATTAGTAGAAAGTAAATGATAAAAATTACAACTTTATACTTAGATATGAATAGTTTTTACTTGGATAGAGATAGAGAAACAAAGAAAAGATCATGTGTCTTACTTTTGAGCAGTAAAAAAAATGTTGCTATTGTTGTCTTCAGACTTCAGGTCAATTTCAACATGTGGTGGCCCCATGGGTAGCAGGGGAGAGTCATTCGATCATATTTTCCTGTCTGTAATCTTTATCAAAGCAGGTGGCCATGCCTTTTTTGGCGGGGAGGGGGGCAATCACTGCCCTCTGGTGGGAGTGGAAGGTTCAGCCTTGCCCCTGGAGAGCGGCTGCTGGATTTGTACCATCAACCCTGTGGGTCGTAGTCCAGCACTCAACCATTACGCCACCGCGGCTCAGCTCCCTATGATGGCAAGGCCTTTTATTCCATAGTGCTTTTGTGAGGCTCTTTCAACATCCAACATTTCATTTAACAAGCCTCCACATTGCATCCATCCTCCTCCTTATGAGAAAACACCGAATATATATTGAGAAATTCCATAAGAATTCTGTGAATAGATAATGACATCTGGAGAAACTTAAAAAAGTCACTCCTCAAAGATGAAATGATCAAGTTTACAGCTATTATCTTTATCTTTCCTTTTTTTGAATAATTTGATATTTAGAGGGCTGTTTTTATTTTGGAAGACATGATTAAACATTTTAGATTACTATTAATGTTGCACACATAAAACTGTACCTTTTGGGGGGGCATCACTGTCCCTGGTGGTCGTGGGCACTACCAGCACTGCTCCTGAAAGCCGGCGCTGAATTTGAACCGCCAAGCCTGCGGGCCACAGTCCCGCACTCAACCATTTATGCCACCGGGGCTCAGCCCCAAAAGTTGTACATTTTACAACTTTTCCTATATTGTTCTATTTAATTCTTTACACAGTCTAAACAAGTTCATTTAAAATCTTGAGGTAAACACCAGGGTTAATGATTTAACCTCTATTTTACATAAGAAAATTGCACAGATTCTAATAAACACAGATCACTCACTCTCTAATTATTGAATCACTGAGCATTGTTATCAAGAGCATATTATCATATTCAATTTACAACTGAAATTTAATATTAGGTGCAAAATAAGGTCACTATGAAACATACATTTTATGAGGTTTGGAATTAGTCCAGAAGTCACAATAATTTAGGTGTTTGAAGAGAGATTTATGGAACAAAGAAGTTATCAGGGGGAATATGTAAATGGATTATCAGTGGAACTAAGTTAATGAAGTGAGAATGCTCACTTTGTACTGTGAAAGTACAATGAAAATAAATACACTTTCACAAAGTAAAGAGGGGGTGAGATAAGGAGTGGGCTGAAATGTGTGAAAAGTTGTAGGAGGAAAAATGTAGGAAATATTTTTTAAAATAAACGCTGCTTGAACTTGATGTAAAGGAAGCAAGAAGTGATTTATAGGAAGGGAAATTTCATCTCAGTTTATTTATTAACCAGGTATAACTTTGTTGGCAACAGACTTGTAATTCTCCTGACTTCTCAAAAACCAAAACCTTTTGTTTGCTTTTTTTTATTACATGAGAAACAGTTTTGAGTTAAGACTGTCTACAACAAAATAGGAGTCTTTTCTATATTTTATTTTATGTGAAAGTGACTTTTCATAAAGTGACAACTTTCATGACTAGTTTAATTCTTTTCTAACAGAATGATTAGAAAATTTTCTAATTGATTTAGTCTCTGATAACATATACTCTTGTATATTGTCAATTTCATGGACTTTACTCTGAAATACATACAATCCAAAAACCTAGGTTTTCAATTCTTGGACAAAGAGTCACTGCATGGTATTATATTTATATTTAAAGAACACAATTGGTATTTTCTCAGAGAACTTGGAAGAATATATTCTCCAGTCCACTTGTGGTGTGTCAAAGAATTTTGCTTGATCCATCATTCAAATGACATTTATTTATAAGTATCTATTTACTTCATAATTTTAAAGGAACAAATGAGAGGCAGGCTTATCTGGACTTAAAATTGATTCTTGTCATCTCTTACTTGCATACATTTTAGGACGCAGCTTAAATGATCTGTGCTCCAACTTTCATAAACCTTGCGGTGATTACACTGATGCTGTGGAAGAAGCCAATATCTGGACAAGGATGTTATTAGGCTTGGTCAAGTAAAAGGGTAGTGAATAAGAGAAAGAATTTCAATCATATCAATTGGGTTTATGACTAAAATATTACTCCAATATAACAAGTATTAAGATAGCTAAAGACCAGACATTATTTCCTTCTAATGATAACAGTATTAATTTTTTTAATTAGTGGTAGACTTTCTGCCCCTATTATTTTTTGTTGTTTCATTTTACTCATTCCCTATATAACAGAGATGATAGTGGTTGCTAACTTGCTGTGTCACTTTTATGAGTAGATGATTTGTGTGGGATTAAAAATGATTTCCTATTCTTTAATGTAACTGTGATACAATTAAAATAGAAAATAATTAAACTTTATTTTCTCAAGCATGTTCAAAGAAACAGCAGTAATAACAAATAATTACATATTTTCTCAAATTATGATAGTTAGATTTTGTGTCAACTTCACTAAGCCAGCATTTTCAGGATTTGGCATTTAGCATGCTGCTATCTACCATGCTTCATTATCTTGCTTAACATTTCAATTGTTACTGCATCAATTCCTGGAGTCTGGTTTTTTGGTTGTTGTTTTTTTTTTTTTTTTTGGTTAGTTCCTTCCGTGCATTTTGGACTTCTTCTGTCACTACAATTGGTTCTTGCTCATATGCTACCTCTTGAAATAGTTGAATGTCAGCTCGTTCGTTTTAGCACAGTGACTATGTATTCTTTCCATCTTCTTTTGATACTTCCTACATCATTCAACATTTACCATACAGAATATGTTAATGTTGCAAATCAAAGCTTAACTTTTATCTTGTGTTCCTTTGGTGTCCTAATTCTAAATCTTTGCACATGTTGTTATAATATTTTAGCTTGCCTTCTTGAGCTGCGCTTTGAAATTTCCTGTTCAGCTCTTACTTCATTAGTTTCTCAACTTGCCAGAAATTACAGGGTGTGTTCAGACATCCATTTTTATTTTTTTCCTTCATTCCTGGTTTTTGTTTGCCCCAAAGTCTGTAGGGGCATTCCTGGCACGACCTGTAGGGGCATTCCTGGCAGGACCTGGGAGGGAGAGACATAGAAACACAGGATGTTGCTGCATCTCCTGGAGCAGTCTTGAAGTTGCTGTGTAGTAATCCACACCCTTAGGTAGCTGAACCCATTCTTCCAAGTCTCCTGAAATATTGTGATCTTGAGTCAGGTGGAAGCTGTTGGGTACCCTGTGTTTCCATGACTTCTGGAAAGAACTCCAGTATTGAGGCCATGAGACCCCAGGCCAGGTGATCTGACAGCCTATCAGAATGCTTCTAACTTTCCCCGTAGTATGGCTAAGATCCTGTAATGCAATTGGGTGGTTGGTCCTGGAATGTGATTGGATGGAATAGTCTTGTAAGACAATTGGACGGGCTTGCTCAGTCATCTATACCTCATTACATAACTCAGCCAGAAACACCTCATTTATATACCCCGAAGTGTGGACCAATTGCAAACCTGTAAGCTTATAAGGATGTGAAGGAAGAAGATGAAAAAAGTCATTTGATTGGTTAGTAAAGCATATATAAGCCATGCAAAAGCTGCAATAAAGTCAGATCTGTGCCATCGAGTGTGGTTGCTGGAGTCTGTGTGCTTGTTGGTTGTTGACTCCATCTCCCTCAGCTGGAGTACACTGGACCTGTTCCACAAATGTCCTTTGGTTTCTTCAAGTATGATGTTTTCATGTCCTATCACATCTCATTAAGTCTCCAGCAGTTAGTGTTTAATATATCCAATCTGTTATTGTTTTGTTCCAAAATTTTAGGTAGGATGCATTCAAGATCTTATTTTGGCTCTCCTCAATTTGTATTAAGTTTCTACAGATTCATTTGAACTTGTTATGAGCAATGCATGATCTCTTTCACAGTAACACCCTGCTCTGGTATTGACTGACTGCTATCAAACTTCTTCATCATCTCTTCCTATATCTGCAGGCAGACAATTTTATTTCTATGTATCCTGTCTCTAAGAGTCCTTTTGTGTTGTTAAAATGAATTCAATCAGTGGAAACACATTAAACATGTGCTTTATCTATAAAAATGGAAAAATTCTATGATACATGTATGCTACCTTTACTCAAATTACTATAATAGAGTGTCATGATCCTTCAATCAACTTCTAGACTTGATCCTGTTTATGGTCACATAACTGTTTGAATAATAAGGAGGCTGGTTTCCTCTGAAAAAGATCAGCACTATAACCATCCAAAAGAAAAATTGCTACGTTATTCAAAAGGGTCTGAGTTATTTTAGAAAAGTGAATGCTTACTAGGAAAAAATAAAGAAATAATCAAATATCTGAGGGGTTAGCAGTAAATGCTCATATTTAACACTAATTTCTGATTCAACAAACATTTAGAAGTCTCACTGATAACAATGGGGGTTACTGAGGTCAGTTATTAATGTAATCTTCACTCAGGTGAGCCTGCAGTTGATTGAGTAGATCCTTGAACACATCCTGTATTATCTCCCCAAGTACAGAATGCCAAGCTGAAATATGCAAGCTTGCAAGTGACAGAAACCCCATATTGGATTGATAAAATGTGAAATAAGGACTCTTACAGTAGGAAAAGTCAGGAGAAATCATTAAATCTGCCTCTATATAGAAAAAGGGTAAAGCAAAAGTAAAGTCATAATGCTGGAGGCATTTGCCACTATCAAAGACTTAAAGCATATAGGGATGGTGATTCCCAATGCATTCCCATTTAACTTTCCTTTTTTGACTATGGAAAAAAACAATTACCCTTGAATATTGGACAATAATAGTGAGCTCTCGAAACATAGCCACGTGTGACTCTAATTATAGCTGCCATTCCAGATCCCAGGAATAAAGGTTTGGGTGGCCCTGTGAGGCAAATAACTTTGATCAGTGCTTCTTAGGGTAAAGGAAATACTAAATGGGAAATAAATATTTAAATACATAAAATAGTCTTTGTTCATTTATGAAATATAATATGTATGTGAAATTACTTGACTTTTAGTTGTAAAAAATGACTTTGCTATTGTCTTTTTTTAGAGATTATGTAGGGCTTAAGGAGATGTGTGGGAGACAGAGTTCTACATTCCTATAGAGTTACAGGGCAGCTGAAACCCACAGGGCACCTGTGCTCTGATAAGGTCCCTGTGAGTTGACATGGATTCGAAGGCAGTGAATGAGTACATGAGTGAGTGGGTGAAGGAGACATGTGCGGTGTAAAACTAAAGGGAGTAGACTGTGATAACTAGGTTTTATGTAACTTCGACTTGGCCAAGACTCTAAGTCATTTGATAACTAGCACCTCCTTATTCTCCCATAACCTTACATTACAAAATAGCATGACAGCCCGCCAGTTGTAAGAAAATTAACATGGAACACATTATCATTACATAGAGCGTATCCCTGATGATCAGTTGAAAGGGAGTCTCCTGAAGATTGTGACTTGCTTCCAATATAAGAGGATGCTGTGAAAAATATTGCTGGTTCTGAATCCTGCCTCTGACTCACTGACCTCTGGTTCTTTTGGACTTGAGTCACCAGTTGTTACACTGCCTGTTGATTCTGGAAGTGGTCGCTGACTTAACGTGAATCCTGTATGAGACCTTAGATTCATTCATCTCTGCAAGCCCTAACCTTTATTGGCCTTTGAAGCCACCACCCTCTAGTCTTTGTCAGAACCGTGGGTTCATCCTAATTCTCACAGTTCATGTAAGTCAGGAGAAGACTCCGGTCTAACATCTGAGACACAAACTTGGAATCTGCCTGAACTTGGACTTGTTCACTTCTACAGTTGTGTGACCCATATTTTTTACCTCTCTTTTACTCTTTAAATATACATATGTGTGCCACTAATTTTGATTCTCTAGTGCCCAAATGAAAGCAAAATCTAAAATCATTATTTAGAAAAACAGATAAAATACTATGCCTATGCCAATAAATGCTAGTCAAACAATTCAATAACCATAATCATAATAAAAAGTGACTTGCTATTTGTTATATAATCTTTGATAAATTATATTAGTATGTCTTAAAATACATGGAAGAAGAAAAATTGGAAGACAATTTCAAAGAGTTCACTGTTATCCCACTTAGGTATAACATAAAAAATGATGAATTACTGCTAATAAAAAGATAACTATTCACAAATTATACTTAAATCTTCCTTTGAACACAAACAACAATGCATTGCAAATGAATATATATGTATACACACATATATATACACTTTTTTATTTAACTTTTTACTGTCAGTATAATCTAGACTGAAATAATTCATACTCAGCAGGCACAATCAAGAGGTAGAAAAAATTTTCTTTGAAATAATCAATTATTATCTTGATGCTGCACAAAATTCCATAAAATACATACCAATTCATTATAAAATAAAGCTTTCAAAATAGATACTCAATTTGATCAGCATTGTGAAATAATTACTCCAAATAGATTAGAATATATCCACATCACTTTTTTCTTTCTTTCAACTCTTTTTATTCTCAATACAAAGCAACTCTCTTTCTTTTTAAGATTTAGTATGTCAACCACAGCCTGCTCCATTACACAAAGATGCCTGGTTACATGAAAGACTTTGATACATCTGTGCTATTCCCTGTGTGCTGACATATGTCTACTTGCAATGGAGAGAAGAGACTTCAAGGATGAGCTTCACTCATTTCAGTAATTGGTATTCCAGCCTGCTAGTTCAGATGGATCATTGTTAGTGTGATAGGCAGCTAACATTAATGTCAAATTAACATAAACTATAAGGATGACAGTCTCCTGAAATTTGCATAATTTTCATCAAATTCTAAAGGCTTTTGAAATTGATTATCAAGGACTAATAAAGACATATTAGTTTACTTACTATAACATTTTGGGGATGTTATTTAAAATGCCACATTCTAATTTTAAATCAGTGATCTGCAACTTAGGATAATGGACACTATATGAATTTTACAAACAAATTAAACAACTTATGCAGATACCAACTTAGAGTGATTAATCAAATATTATACAAAGAAATTATGTGGGATATATATATGGGATATATATATATATATATATATATATATATATATATCCCATTCATGGGATTCACTGTGATGTTCTCTTAAATCTCCCTGCTTTGATTCTCAGTAATGCTTCAGTTGCCATAATGCAGTCTGTTCCAATATTCAATGAATAAGAACCTCTACTCTGAAATCTTCAAAAAAATCTTTCATATTTGTGATTTCATGCCAGTAGAAAGTCAGAGTGTTCATATTTTTGTTGTACTTCATTTTGTTATACTAAAATTTTCAAATTCATAAAGAAGACATATAGCATATAAATATAGACTATACCTATTTCTGATCTGTTGTGTTTGGGGACATTCTTCTAACTAATTACCATTTATGAGCTGTAAAGTTGTAAAATAAGCTACTTACAACCCAGAACTGAATTTACTTGTAGGTTGTAGGTATGCCATCAGCTTGAAATCTGCAATCTTTAATTGTCTATTCTTTGAGGTCTCTTTCACAAACTCAACCATAAGATTATCAGTTTACCTATCAGAATTCAAAGCCCTAAGCACAAGTCTGAGCAAATGCATCCTTTTTTTGTACCCTAAAATATCTTTTCTTAGCAAGCACATAATTTCCTATTATAGTTGTTCAAAATGAAAGGAGCATTTCATAATCCATATATTCTGTTGCATATGTTAAGGTATCATTTCAGTTGTCAGCAACTGAACTTTTATGCACTGTGACTATGCAGAGATTTTGCACTGACAAAAATGGGATAAAATAGACATATACTCAACATTCAACAAGAAACACCACATCAAAAAATAGTAAGTTCACAAATATAGCTAGAAATCTTATTCCAAGATATTATTCACTATTGCAAATGTTAAATATATTATAATTAATAGCTAAATAGTTGAAACATCTATAGAGAGAAACAATTAGAATTTTGATTTAAGTATTCTTCATGGAAACTTTTTCCCCCTCCGTTTTAATGTTATTTTGTATCATACAGTGCCTGCTGTCACCTTTCAACCACATTTCTGTTATTTGTTCCCCTCAAGGGGCTATATATTCAACCTGTGATGGATTCCCCCTCCCCTCCCCCTTTCCCTCGACCTTCATGATATCTCTACTGCCAATACTGTTTCTGAGGGGTTTATCTGCTCTTATCTGCAACAATGTGTGTACTTCAGTCTAGGTGGATTTGTAAGGTAGAACTGGGTCATGGTAGTAGGGTTGGGGGAAGCGTTCAGGACCAAGAAGAGCAATTTGTGTTTCATCAGTGCTATACTGCACCCTGATGGAAACTTTTTTTTTTCTGTATAAAGAAAATTCACCCTACTCCCCTCCCCAAAATGCAAGCAAACAACCTTTAGTTAACCAATGAGTTAAAGAGTGCTAATTTGGTAGCTGTTCAATTCTGATCAGCATTTTCTCCCTAATCTTACTGTTTGCATTGTAAAATGAGGGTAACGGTGTTTCACCTAGTTTATGATACATCTAGAGACTTTTGAAAAGACTTTGCCATTCTCCTAAAAATGACACACATTCGGAGTCCCAAAGAGGCCCAGGACTAAATTCATTAATGAGAGCAAGTATGTTTTCTCTGATAATAAGGAGCGCTAATTAAAATGCAAAAACCAAAGCTTTATTTGTTAAAATAGTGTAACAATAATAATGAGGGGGAAATGTGAACTGCCATAAATTGTGGGGAGAAGTATACATCAAGTATTTTGGTTCATAAAGGTAGATGAAAATGAGACTGCAACCACACATATGCAAAACAACAATTTTTTGAAAAATGTTTTGAAAAATAGGAAGAGATAATATGGCTGCTTAAAATGAGCAAAGCATAATGAAGAAATTAGATGGTTCCCAGCTATCTCATAAAATAATCCCGGGGGACTTAAAGACTTATTTCCAAGCCTTTTAGTGAAATGTTATCTAAGTCCACATAGAAGAAGCAGCCTAGCACTTGAGACCAAGGGATTCAAAATCATACAATGTGAAGCTGAAGCACAGAATCCTGTCAGAGCCTAAATTGTGCGATGGTTTGCAGAAGGCTAAGGATGATAATGAAAACCCAAGATACTTTTGTGAGATCTACATAGGAAATAAGCCTCTGGTGATTTCTCTATTCCAAAGCAGAGGGATGGAAGGAAAATAATTATCAGAGTTAAATGGAGAGATAAGTGTACATGGTCAAGAGTTAACCTAACTTAAACGGTCAAAATCTCGTCCGTTGATCCTTCCTCTAATGCACAGTGGGCCTGGTGTGATTTTCAACATTTTCTGTGCTTTGGTTTGAATGATTGATTCTCATGGTTCTTATTGAAGCTATTCTTAGATAAATTTTGTCATTGGTGAGACCTTGAACAAATGTCAAGGTGCTTTGTTTTTCAATATTTGAAACCCAGGATTGATAAACCTATAGAGATGGCAAGTCGAAGAGGGTTTCTGGGTAGAGTGGCAGGGGCAGGTATGTAAACGAGGGCTGATGTCCAGGAGTTCAAGAAGACAGTTAATGTTTGCAAACTGACGGTGGTAGCGATTGTGCAAGTGCTTGATGGGACTGAATTATAGAATGGCGTGTTGTCTGCATTAGCTCCCATTGACATGGCTTGGAAAAATGTAAAAGAATATGAAAGGATCAATGAGTAATTGCTATTTTTAAAATTCCTGATATAAGAATAAGTGGAAATCACTTTAAATGTCAGATAGCCCAGGACCATATAGAAGCTTTTGATTAAAACATTATCAGTGAAATAGAAGTGGAAACATAAATATTAGCATAAGAGAATTTAAATATGAAACTGGAAAATATAACATTAAGTATGATGAACATGATAACAATAATGAGTTATAAGGAAATGTTAAAAGTTGTAACTTCTTCATCTTCTAAAAATTCTTTATTTTGTACCCAAACAAGATATACATGTATGTTTATGGAAGAAGTGCAAGTATAGAAAATTCTGTGAAGCTAACTGATAATAAGTTGTGTATATATATGTATATATATATATCATTCAATTTGGGTTGTGATTTTTAACATTAGGCAAAATAGTTTTCTGACTTTTATTTAAGGAGATAAAAGTGCGCTTAAGGTGCTAAAAGCTATAATTCACATGGAAGGGACAGCAAGAATTGATACATTTGTAGTGTACAGTGAAATCAGCATTAAGAAAGCAGAAAATTTTAGGAACAGCATATACATAGATTCATTCAAGCAGCAGAAGCTCATTTTTTTATTCCATGAGAATGTAAAAAACTAATCTAAATAAAATCTTAATGCACTATATGTAAGAAATCATGTACGTGGAATTAACTCTCCCTCCACTTATTCTCTGTTCCCTTTATCCTCAACTGGTCATGATTCTTTCCTTCAGAGCATGGAGAGAGGTGCAAACCAAAACTTTCTTCCTGAAAAGTCTGTATTATTAGTATTCATATCAAAATCAGTCTGTTGTAAATGACCACTGATATTAGTCACAGGGCAAGACATTTTATTAATGGGCAATAATTCATTGGGAAATGACAAGAATAGCTGTGGAAAGCACTGGATTCCTTAGAACATGCCATTCCCCCCATTTAATTGTTATACTGTCCTTCTCTGGAGGTAAACCTTTAGTGAGCACAAGAGACACGTGCATTTTCATTTTTCTTTTTTTGCCCATTCAATTGAGTTTCACCATGTACTTCTTCCCCACACACTCTTGTCATCATTTTGGCAATTATAAATCTTTCACACCCCTCACCGTTTAGGTAAACTGTGAACCACAGTTTGTGAGTCAGTACACACAGCAGACCATTTCTCTTTGGAAGTCCATAGAAAACCTGTATGCTGCTTTTACTTCTACTAGTAGCAAATTTCCCTGCCCCGCTGTCCTGCAGTGAGGTCATAGCAGTGCTTCTGCTGTCCACAGTCAAGCAGTACCTACCTAAGAACAAGCTCAATCCTTACCACCAGAGCCGCTTGACTTAGGAGCCTCTTGGACAACGACAGAAGAAAAAGAGATGTCATTCTATACTTGTGAGTATTAAAATATCCCCTGCATAAATAGCTTTTTGGTAAAAATTTATATGAGACACAATTGGCTTCATTTGTTGACCCATGCAGAGAGATTGATACACATATTTCTTCCCCACAACTCTGAACACCCATTTTTTAATCATGAGCCTTCCAAAATCCCTGACCATCCAAAGCATTGGACAGAGGTCATGATTCAGTATTCAATCTCAAATCTGGCCATTTCTCTTTCAGAGTAAAATTAACAAGTAGGCATACTGTTGAAGTTCTACAAAGTGGTAGCATTTACCATTGCCAGTATATTTCAGGTAAGGATCAAAATGAACTGTCATGTTGCTGCTATACACTTTGAGTAAATAAGTAAAACATTTGTGTTTCATTGCTGTTAACACATCAATAGAGATTTTGAATAATTCCTCAGTGAAACTATCTGGTCCTAGTCTTTTTGTTGTTACTATTATTTTAATGACCAGATTGATTTATCCTTGTGTCATAGGTATAATATATATATATATATATATATCAACCTGTATCATTTTGGTAGGCAATAATGCTTCTAGAAAGATTTCTATTGCTGCCAGGTTTTTGAATTTGAGTATAGTCTTTTATAATATTGTGTAATTGTGCTGTCACTATTTCAGTTAGTTCTACTAAGAGACTGCCCATTAAGCTTCTTATCCATAATATTTGTATTTTGTCTTCATTTCCTTTGTAAGGTTTATAGTAGTTTATCATTTTCTAATACTTTTGAAGAGATAATTTCTTTTTAAAAAAATAACTTTATTGGGGGCTCATGCAACTCTTAGGGCAATCCATACATTGATTGAATCAGGCCTATTTGTTTATATGATACCATCCATCATTCTTTTCTAGACATTTACCTTCTATTGAGCCCTTGGTATCAGCTCTTTTCCCCCCTCTCCCTTGCCACATAACACCCAGCTAGATTCTGCATTATTATTGTTTTCAACTCTGACACCAACCGCTGCCTCCTTTCACCCAAGTTTTCTGCTGTTCTTCCCCCTGTAGAGGGAGTTATTGTTATGTGTCTATCATTGCTATTGGCTGTGGTGCAGAAGGAAGGTAAAAGGAAACAGAGGAAGGATGAGGAAACAAAGCAATGGATAGAGATATAAACATAGTGGTGTACATATGTAAATACATTCATCCACAAAAATAGAGTTATTGGCTCATATATGTATGTATTTTACAGCTATACTGACATAGAGGATGTACTTTGCACCTCTGCTCATACCCTCCCTTAATACAAGAATACTTTATTCTCACCAATCAGCAGTCTGTGATGTTCACCCTCCTGACACAATCACAGAAGACAAAATAGGTGCATAAGCAAATGTGGTGAAAAAGGCAAATGGTGCAGGGCTATTAAAAGATATGTTATTTCGGGTCTTATAGGCTTGAAGTTACACAAGTCTCTATTCAGCAGTGAAGCAACAAGTCCCCATTGAGGAATTAAACTTCCAGTGTTTTCATGAGGAGCCATAGGGACCGGGTAAAAAGGCATCAGCAAACATAACAAACAGAGACATATTGTTGAGAATGATGGGGGCTGGAGCAGAGATCCAAAGGCCATCTGTAGACAGTGGGAAAATCTCCCCACAGAGGGGCCACAGGGAAGGGATGAGTCACCAACGTCGAGTAAAGCATCAGTGAAACACACAATATTCCTCTCGTTCCTTGAGGCTTCCTCAACCCCCACTACCCTGACCTCAGTGCTGTTTCTCAGTTCAGACTAGACAGAAACATGTATACAGGTAAGAAGCAACGGCAACTCACAACACACAGATCCCAAAAAGAAGGAGAGAGCAAGGGAGAACTAACTTCTTCTCTGGTGTCTTTTTGTTCCTGTTTTTGTTGTTCTTTGTATTCTGACTCATATATTTCTGTTCTAGTCTTGATTATTTCTTTTATTCTGGTTTGTCTGCTCTTGTGTAAATTGTTGTAGGTGTTGTGTCGCAGTGTTTAGTTGGCCCTTTCTTCCTGCTGTGTGGATCTGTTGTTATAAATTGTCCTCAGATAACTGCTTGTATAGTGTCTCTAGCTTGGGGTATGCTGTATTTACATTGTCATAGGTGAATGAGTTTTTAAATCACACTCTTAGTTAATTCACTTACCTAACAGCTTTAAAATAAACTATCGATTAATTCCTATGTATTTGTTTATTTTTGCTCTTTCTTTCTCTTATTAATTTCTAGTTTATTGCATTAAGTCTGAACATATGTCTAGATGTCTTTAAATTTGTTGATGCTTGCTTTGTTGCCTGACATATGATCTATTTTGGAATGCATCCCATGTGTGCTGAAATATATATATATATATATATGTGTGTGTGTGTGTATAATGTTGTTGGTGAGTGAATAATTCTATATACATCTACAAGATCAGTTGATTGTATGGTTTACTTCTTTGTCTTAGTTGATTTTTCTTTCTTTGAAAGCTGTGAACTAATACTTTCTATCATTATCATTGTATTGACTATGTGTCTCTTCAATACTAATAGAGTTTGAGTAATGGATTTTGAGGGTCTTTCATTGGGTGCATAGAAGTTAATGATGGCTATATTTTATTGAATGTCTTCATTAACAATAACCACAAATGTAGTCATTTTGGTTTCTAGAGAAGTTCATATGTATAATTGCTTTGTATGTTTCAAAAATGGTAATTACGATGTACTTGGTCTTAAAAAATTCTATCATGTGATATCAAGCTTCATTTCTATCACCAAAATCATGTATTCTAATACTGTTCCTTCCTCTTTTTTCCAACTTTTACATTCCAATTGCCAATAAGTATTAATGCACTCCAATTGTATATTTGATCAATTTCAGATTGAAAAGTTGTTAGGATTTTTCAATTTCTTCATTGCTAACTTTAGAATTTGTTGTAGAAATTAGAATAATAGTTGTATTAACTGAAATTCCTTGTTTGTTGATAAGTATTATTCTACTACACTGAACTTCAAGATAGATTGGGGAATATCTTATTTCATGGTGAATATGACACCATTCATCTTGAAGGTACCATTCCTAGAAAAGTAGATTGTATGATGTTCTGATTCAAAATGGCTAACATGCATTTAGTTCAGGTCAATAATGCTTAGAATATTGAGATTTATGTGATCCATTTCATTTTTGACAACTTCTAGTTTACCCAAATTTATGCTTCATATATCCCAAGCTTCAGTTATTAATGGATGTCTGCAACTGTTACTATTTTGAGTTGTGCTCAATAAAGACATAAAATCCTGAAGGCTTTATTCCCAAAGTTATCATGGTCAACTCTGCTTTGAGAAGGCAGCTCTTCCTTAGCAGATTTTAAGTGCCTTTCGACTAAAGGGACTCCTCTTCTGGCATCATATCTGATAGTTTTTTACTGTTATTCATGGTGCCTTCAGTATCAGACAATGTTCTATACTTTTTCAAAAGCTTTTCAATAGCTAATTTCTCTGAAGTGGACAGTCTATTCTTTTTTGTAATCTGTTCTTAATCTGGAAGTTCTGTTATAACCTTTTCATGTTTGGTGACCCTACTGATATTTGAAATATCTGTGACATAGCTTTCTGCATCACCAAAATACACAAATAGCCACATTATGACAAAATAGGTTACTATGACAATATATATTACTGTGGATAACTTGATATTTTTAGTTTGATCTTTTAATTTGATAGTTTTAATTTGAACTTTAGTCTTCTTTTTCTGTGTTTGAGATGTGCTTTTTGTAACCAGCATGACATTTATGTTTCTCCCATCTTCTCTAGTCTCTATTTATTAACTGAGTAGTTCAAATCATGTACTTCCAATATTTGCAACCAGGAGAGATCTGAGTATCCTGCATATCAGGTGGTCTTCTCTTTTATAGTTCTTTCTCCCCTTTTGTGAGACAGCTACTTTTGGGTTGTTTGCTTCTCAATTTATAGTAATATTACCCCAGGTTTCTTGGGGTTGTCTTAGTGGTCAAATTTTCATTCCTGCTATTGAATTACCTTGCTTCCTCCTAAACAATAAGACAACCTAGCAATGTTGTGTGAATTTTACAGCTATTGGAGGAGGAATGTCATGAGAAGGTAAATGTATATTTTTAAGTAAAAGAGATGCGAGAATTTCTGGTCAGAAGGAAAGTGATAGTGTCTACTACAATAATGATTCTACCTATTGATCTTCTCCAGACTCTAAGCTCTTTGCAATTTGACTTTGCAAGTCTTCCTATAAAGAGGGAAAATGTATTTTTCTATTATTTGAATCTTTGTCAGACTTGACGCTTAAATTTGTGAGCAGAATATGGTTGCAGTGGTGGTGTGTACCAGTTCAACACCTTGAATACGCTCATTCTTTCTTCTTTCATTGCCTTTCTTTCCTTCACAATGAAGATATGCTTGCTGTAGTATCCTAGTGGGTAATGCAGTAGAGGTTAGCTAGACCAGTTTGTCCACCCTAAGACCATCTCTGATTAGTAAATCCAATTCAGATGAACTGCTCATAGACTGATGAGTCAAATACATGTTTGCTTAATTTTTCCTCAGTTAAGATTTGTGGTTGATATGTACATGTGCTAGTTGGGTGATTTTATGTCAACTTGAATGTGTATGAATGTGTAGGAGTGGGGTCCAATCTATCAGTCAGGTCACAGTCTGAAAATGCCTTCTTCGGTTGTGGCCGTCTTCTGAGGGATAAACTGGGAACTTCCCTTTCTCTCTATGCCCTTTCACCTTCCTTCTTGCTGGGATGTTGTGTCGCCATCCAAGGACTGTCTCATGTTGACTGCCCAACTCTGATTGCCTTTGTTACCTTGCCCTATTTTCACCAAAGTTGGACTGACTTGAGTTAGGACCCACGGGTATGTTCTTTCCACATCCCACTTGACCTCTCTGTTCATTGGTTTGCATCTACTTGAGTTTGAAGAGGACTTTGCTGGCCTTGAACGTATGGACTTGAGTTGGACTGGACTAGGATGCTTTCTTGATAGGAAACTCTTTCTTGTACATAGACAAGAATCACTGATTTTGTTTCTCTATTCAACCCAGTCCACCACAGAAGAATTATTATAGTCACAAATGATTAATATGCTTCTATTTCAGTAGTTTTGAGTGGAAAATATTATCCCATTTGGCACATCTAACTAATTGAAATCCTAACGCTGCCTCAAGTTTCTTTAAAGGAGTAAGCAGGTTACTAAACTTATTTAAAGCCAGATCTCTTGGAATGTTTAAAGATAGCATAATTGGCTATCAATTAGATTCATTTCAATATTTAAATGTAATAATATATCAAACTACTCAACAGAACAGTTGTTACATGTAAAATAATAAATAATTGTTGTGTTTCTTTAGGCCATTCTCAACTTTAAAAAAAACTATATACCAAAGAAGAGACATCTGATAGGCTTCTCGAGGCTGACTGTAAACTTTAAAGAAGCAGACTATCAGATATTTTTTCCTTTTATAGTCATTGGTAGGTTTGAAATGCTAACCTGTTAATTAGCAGCGGAGCAGTTAACCATGTGGTCACTGGGCTGTCTAAATTTAAAAAGCAAACACCTTGCTGCCATCAATTCGATGTCAATTCCAAGCAACCCAATAGGAAGTATAGAACTGCCACCGTGAGTTTCTGGCTTTAACTGTCTCTGGAACCAGAAAGCCCCCGTGTTGCCCTAGGAAAAACAGGTGATTTCACACTGCTCATCTTGGAGCTCACAGTCTGAGGGGCGACCCCTCGGCTATTAAGTCTCCTCCTAAATGCATTCTAGTTGATGTCAGTTTCTTCTTCATTTGTAACAAGTGTAACGAAATGTTTTTAAAGGGTAGTATTAAATGCCACCTTATATCAATAATATAGAAGGCATGAGATATTTTATATGTGAGCTAGTTAAGGTTTATTGTGCCAACCTGGCCGATGGACACACGTGGGATTAATTGAAGGGCAGAGAGGTAAATGGCTCTGTGAGCCTCGATCGAGTTCTCAGGTCTCTTGCTTTCTGAGGGGTAGATCAGTGGGCAGCTGCCAATTCCCTACTTCAGCTGGCAAGACGCACTTTCTGTGAGAACTCCCTCAGGAGAAGCCACATGGAGCTACCCTGATGCAGGCCGGGTGCTGGAGCAGTCGCTTGGCCACCCCTGCCAGCACTGAAAAGCTTACACATTCACTGATTCAGCTTTCTTTCTGCAGTGCATCATTGCACGTGCTTTGTGAGATGGAGGAGCCCTTTGTAGATTGGGATCAGACATGTGGGCTAATATTGGACTTATGGGCTTGGGCAGGCCTGGGTTGGGATGCTTTCTTAATGTGTACTTACCCTTTATATCAAACTCTCTCTTATACATATATGAGATTCTGTGGATTTTTCTCTAATATACCCAAACTAGCACAATAGCCTTTAAAAATATCTAAATAAATGAAAGTATAAAAAAATCTTCCAAAATACAATGCATTTTCCCCCGAGGCAAGAAAAAAATAACTTTCAACTATTTTTAATAACATATCCAATTTAATGACAGATTGCAGATACTTATAAATATTTTTCTGGCCTGAACCTGTGTATAACAACATGGCATAGGGCTTTTTTATTGTTGTCACTGTTCCCCAGCTTCAGAAATAATTAATGTAAGCTAAAAATTAATTTTAATTAATGAATCAAATTACCTTATATTTACTGACTACTTGCTAAACATTTGTTGAGTTAACTATTAAGTAGAATAGAAAAACATGCAAAGGTCATGAAAATTAGGTAATTAGTTTTTGAGAGGTGAAAAGGGCAAAATGAATTATTCAACAACAGTTTCTATACTTCCCAATATTGTTAACAACTGATTTAACAAATGTTGCCAAGCAAAATCTATTTAAATAAAAGTAAACATTACTAACAATAGCTCAAGCTGTTGAAATTTGAAGCATATGTAAGAAATATAAAGCCATGGTTTATTTTCTTAGTACATATAAATTTATTCAAGAACATAACACTCAAAACTTTGTTTAATTCATTTTGTATTATAAGGGATAAAATACTAGATGATAGAGAAAGAAAACAAGTAAAAAACCACTTAGGAAAACTTCAACTTCTGATAGAAACAGGTATATATGTATGTAGTTTTAATTATGAGAAATATAAATTTATAATATATGGTCAAAAGATATGAAAGAGAAGGGTATGGAATTGCTATATAAAGAAGGTCAATCAAGAGTTCCCTCACCTAAAATGCAATATGCTAACTCATTCTACACCCAAAATTTCAGGTTATCATGCTGAGAAGAGCAAAAAAAATACTATAGGTCAAAAACTGCTATTACAAGTTAGTATATAACTGTTGGGCATGTTTATTGAAATCTTATGCGAGGCTAAAATGAAATTGAAGAAATTAATGAATTATTATTATTAGAATGAAGTATGTATGAAAATTAAAACCATATTTTAAGAATTAAATCATAGCACTTTGAGTTTTGCAAACAATTCAAATGTCCTTCTCATAGGCTAGGCAGGTTGGTAAAGCAATAGCGGTGAGAGATGACACTATTGAATAAGGCAAGAAACTTTAATGTACATTGAAGTCAGGAACTTTGAAATAAGTGAAAACTATTTGAGACTGCAGAGTTAAGCATAATGTGAGACAAGAAATACATTTATAAGTCCTAGCAAGGTAAATTTTTACAAGAATTATTAAAATATTAAAAGTAAGAGATTATTTAAGCAACTTGAATGTTTAGAAAAGGACTTCTGTTAATAATTTGTTGATGGGAGGCACCATTGATTGGCTTCCCGTCCCAACTCCCTATGCGCAACATAACGAAACATGGCCCACACCTGCACCAGCCTCACAATAGCTCCTATGCTTGAGCCTGTTGTTGAAGCAACTGTGTGAACCATTTCATTGAAGGTTTTCCTCTTTTACACTCCCCCTTACTTTACCAAGCATGGTGTCCTTCTCCATGGACTGATATCCTTGGAATGTTCCAAAAGATATAGCCAACCAGTATTTCAGTGCCCCAAGGAATGTGAAAAATATTTATGATGGAATCTTACCATCTATTCCTCTGAGGAGCATTCTGACTGTATTTCTTCCAAGATAGATTTGTTTTCCTTTCAGTAATCCATGGTACTTTCAATATTCTCCAGCACCACAATTCAAGGGCATCAATTCTTCTTACATCTTCTTTATTCGATGTTCAACTTTAAAGCATGTGAAGCAATTTAAAGCACTGTCGTTTTGATTAGGCATATCTTTTTCTATACTCTAAAGAAGTCTTGTGCAGCAGATTTACCTAATATGTCTCATGTTTTGATGTTTTCATGAACAATAATTGTGGATCATGCATAATTGGCAACATTATCATCATGTTAAGTATTGGTCCAGTGTGAAGAGTTAGTTCTTCTTGACACTTGAATTGTAATCCATATTCAAGGATGCAATCCTAATTTTCTTCAGCAAGTGGTTCAAGTTCTCCCCATTTTTAACCATCAAGGTCATATCATCTATATATCCTAAGTTGTTAATAAGTCTTCCCTATTTCATTATACAAATAAGTCATTCCTAAGTTAAAGTTCTTCATAAAATCAATATATTCTGACTATTTTATCTGTATCAAGATTGAATAAATGATGCAAGGTCGCAATCTTGACACACACCTCTTCTGATTTTAAACCATGCAATTATCCCTTGTTCTATTTGAGCAATTGCTTCCTGATCCATATATAGGTTCCTCATGATCATAAGGAAGCATTCTGCAATTCAAATTCTTCTCAAGGCTATTGTTTCAGTCCAGGTAGACTAGAGAAACAAATTCATATGATTCATATGCATGCATATGGATATAAGGGAGAGGTTTATATACAAGAGGAATGAAACATTAAGAAAGCATCCCAACTCAGTCAGTTCAAAGTCATAAGTCTGGTATTAGCCCACATGTCCGATATCAGTCTATAAAGTCTCCTTCCAACTCACGAAGTCACAGGCCAGTGGGTGCAGAGTCCTGTGCTGGCAGAGGTCCCCTCAGTGCTCCTCATTTCCAGGGCTCATGGTCCAGTCCATCAGCAGTATCCATTGGTGATAGAAACATCTCAGCACTGGCAGGGGTTTCTCTGTGGCTTCTCCGTCTTCAGAGGCCTGGTTCCATCAGGGTAAGTCTATGTGGCTTCTCCTCTGACTCTTCCAGTTCCTCGGATGCTGCCATCTTGTCTCATGCTGCCATCTTGTCTTGTCAGTGGAGCGACTTCCAACAACTAGGGAGGTGGTCTCTCATCTCTATGAGGGAAATACCAAAAAACTTCCCAGGATTCTCAGGAGAAAGCCATTCCCACACAGAGGCCTCATTGGCTACTCAATGGCTATCTTCAAATTGACAGGCGATACTCCACCCCTACATTCCAATCATGAAATTGATGTCAATGATCACCACAGCAATCTACAGTTAGTAATGGTCCACAAAGTTCAGTCCCTTGTACAGTCAATAAAACACAAGTAAACATTGGGTATCCTTTGATTTTAGTTAAGATGTATTTGACATCAACAATGATATCCATTTTCCACATCCTCTTCTGAATCTAGTCTGAACTTCTGCCAGATCTTATCAATACACTGCTATAGCTGTTGTTGGAATAGCTATAGTAAAAGTTTACTACATATGATATTATTCTATAACTTGAGAATTATTTTAGGTCACCTCTTTTTGGAATGGGTACACATACAGATCTGGAAACAGTCCATTGGCCACAACAGTTCTCTTTCAAATTTCCACACATAGTCAATTCTGTTTTCCAGTGATTCATCAGCTGTTGGAAATATTTCAATTGATATTCCATGACTTCCTGTAACCTTATTTTTGGCTAATGGTTTCAGGCAGCTTAAATTTCTTCCTTCCACAACACTGGTTCTTGTTTATATGTTATCTCCTGAAATGGTGGAATGTGGATCAATTCTTTTTGGTTTAATATTTCTGTGTATTCTTTCCATCTTTGTTTGATCTTTCCTTTATTTAAAAATTAAATATTTTATCTATAGACTCTTTCAGTATTGGAACTCAAGGCTTATATTTTTTTAATTAAATACTTTTATTGGTGACACATCTCATGACAATCCACACAATTATCCATTGTGTCAAGTTCATTTGTACATATGCTGCCACCATCATTTTCAAAGCATTTTCTTTCTACTTCATTTCTTGATATCAGCTTCTCATTTCCCCCACCCACCTCTCTCATGAACCCTTAATAAGTTATAGATTATTATTTTCATAACTTACATCATCCTCTGTCACCCTTTACCCACTTTTCTGTTGTTCATCCCCCTGGGGGTGGGGGGGCTATATTTCATCCTTGTGATCGATTCTCCCTTTCTCCTTCCACCTTCCCATAAGCTCCTGCTATCTCTATGTTCTTTTTTAAGAAATCTTTTTATTGGAGGCTGATACAACTCTTATCATAATCCACACATAAGTCCATTGTGTGTCAAAAATATCCATATATCCACTGCCCTCATCATTCTCACAACCTTTGCTTTCTATCTAAGTCCTTGGTGTGATAGGTAGGCTTGCTGTGTCAACAATGGCCAAATAAGAGGGGTAGGTTTGTTGTGACAACATGACCAATGAACATCAGTAAGATCAATTGAAGAGCAGAGATAGAAATGGCTCGGCAAGCCACGCACTGGCTCTCTTGCTCTTGGGTCTTCAGACCAGCAAGCTGCCTTTGTTTTTCCCGTGCCTTGATCTCCAAGCTATGCTATCCATGGAACACCTAATATGTGGACTGTGTTGCTGTGAGTTGAGGTTCCTTCAAGCCCTGCTTCGCCATACTCCTGGAATATACATCTCTTGAGCTGGGGATTGTTGAACACTGTCGTCTCGCTGACTGTTGGTGAGTGACCTCCTTTGCCATTTGCTGCTTATGGCTGGATAGCCTGAATTGCTCTACAGAGGACTACTTGGCGGCCCTCCAGACTCAAAGGACTGCCAGTGTACTAGCTGTCTCATGCAACTGAGTTGCACCAAGCCTTTTGTATTGCTGTATAGATGAGTTAACTGTTTATGCCTTATTTTATATATCTTTCTATCTATATAAATATATAGATAGGATTATTAGTATTCTGGTTTTGTTTCTCTGGAGAACCCTGTCTAACGCACTGGGCATTGGCTCTTCATTTCTCCCCTCCCTCACCACTGTCTCCCCCCACCCCCATAAACCCTGGATAATTTATAAATTATTATTACTTTGTCATATCTTACACTATTCAATGATGTCTCCCTTCACCCACTTCCCCATTGTCCGTAACCCAGAGAGGAGGCTATGTGTAGATCCTTATCATCGGTTCCTCCTTTCTAACCCACCTTCCCCCCATCCTCCCACCACTGGTCCTGAAGGAATTATCTGTCCTGGATTGACTGTTTCCAGCTCCTCTCTGTACCAGTGCACATCCTCTGGTCTAGCCGGATTTAATGTAGACTTGCGATCATGATAGTGGGAAGGAGGAAGGATTGAAGAACTAGAGGAAAGTTGTATGTTTCATCATTGCTACACTGCACCCTTAAGTTTGTCTCATCTGTGTAGCCCCTCTGTAAGGGAAAGTTCATAACCTACAGATGGACTTTGGGTCCCCAACCTGTACTTTCCCTCATTTACAATAATAAAATTTTTAGTTCTTTGATGAGGCTTACATTTTTTGTGAGGTTTTTTTTTAAGTTTAAATTATGCTTAGCATGTTTTCCTGCTTGGCTTTTTTAACTCTAGCTTTTTGCATATTTCACCATAACATTCTACTCCCTTCTAGAGCTGCCCTGTGAAATTTCAATTCAGAGATTTTATTTCATCACTTTTTCCATTTTCCTTAGCTAGTCTATTATTAAAAGAAAGTTTCAGAGTCTCTTCTGGCTTCCATTTTGATCTTTTCTTTCTATTTTGTCTTTTTAATAAACTTTGGATTTCTTCATGAGTGCTGTTCTTGATGGCCTCCCACAGCTCATCAGGTCTTCTGTCATTAGTATTCAATGTAGCAAATATGTTCATGAGGTGTCCTCAATAATTCCAGTGGAACAGACTCAAAATTGTGTTTTGGCTTTCATGGACTCGTTTTAATTTTCTGCATCTTCAACCTGAACCCACATATGAGCAATCGATGATCTGTTCTACTGTAAACCTATGACATGGTTTTACCTGCTGATATTGAGCTTCTCTATTATCTTTTCCCACAGAGATAGTCAATTTTGTAGATGTCCATACCCTATGGGGAAGTCCATGTATTCAGTCTTTTCTTGTATTTTTGAAAAGGACATTTGGTGTGAACAAGTTCCTGGTCTTGTCAAATTACAAATTACATTATGTGATCCCGAGCTTCATTATTTCTCCAAACCATGTGTTCCAACTACTATTTCCTCTTCTTTGTTTCCAACTTTTATATTTCAATTGCCAATGATTATCAATGCATCTGGAGTTCATGGGTGATCTATTTCTGACTGAACACATTAGAAGAATTCTTAAATATCCTCATCACTTGCTTTCAAGCTTAGTATACAGTTTGAAATAATACTTGTATTGTTTGGATCATTAATCCTATCATAGACATTATTATACTTCAAGATAGATCTTGAACTGTCCTTTATGAAAGTGAATGCATCACCATTGCTCTTGATTTTTGTCATCCCCAGCACTGTAAAACATATGATTTTCTGATAAGAATGGCAAATACTAGTCCATTTTACCTTTCAGACCCTAAGGCCTAAGATTTTGAAATTTATGCATTCCCTTTCATATTTGACACCTTCTAATTTTTCTAGATACCTATTCCATACATTTCATGTTCCAATTATTAGATTTTTGTAGCCGTGTCTTCTGAACTTGAGTAGTGCCTCACCAGCAACTAACATTTGTAAGCTTTCACTCCTAATACCTTTACTCCATGCATGTATTGTAGACAGTGCTCCTTTGAGGAAGTGTCTTCTCTTCCATTACAGTTGGAGTAACTTCTGTCCCAAGAGGCCAATCTCGAGGCACTTTATTCTCCATCATTATCTGACATAATTCATAGTTTGTAAACTCTATCATGCCAATTGATCTTAGTGTCTTCTGAGATGTTGATCTATATGTCCAAGACATTCCCATAACTATATATCACCAGATTCATGAATACATTTGCAGTAAATAAACATGCTGATTATATTCCACCAAATTTATGCAAATCTGTGTCTGTACTACACCATTCCTCCTCATATCCATTAGTCTGTGTGTGCATTCAAGTATCTAGGCATCGATTTTCACCACTGCAGAGTTGTGTGCACACTGTATTTGACTTTATTACCATTAAATTGTACAAAAGTTTTACTCTCTAGCCATCCCTCCATCTTTTTTGCCAATGTCTTCCATATTTCATAATGCCTTTTTTTTCACTCATGCTAATACTTGTCTACTTTCAGACTCAGGATTTCTGTTACTTCCTTTCACCTCTGAACACTTGTAGCCATCTGAGAGTGTTTCTTTTCAGATGAAAAAAAAAAATTGCTGGCTTTTTGTAGTCTCATTCTCTATGTATGAAACTAATAGTAGCCTCCTACACTTCTTGACCTTTTGTGATCAATTTCACTCCACATAATACCCTCCAGATATTCTTATGTTGTGAGATGTTTTAAGTAATATATGCATTTATATTACATGATATATTGCATATTATCATATTATGCATATTATATCATGCATATATGTATTATACATAATACATTGTTAAAACAAAACAAACATACTGTCATGGTGTCATTGCTGACTCATAGTGACCCCCAGTGAACTTCTGAGGCTGTAACTCTTTGCAGAATGGAAAGCCTAGTCTTTCTCCTGAAGAACTGTTGGTGGATTCGAGCTGCTGACCCAGTAATTTATAACCTAACACATAAACACTACACCAACAGGACTCCTAATACATGATGCACAGGAGCTGATTAATAATGTATAAGATGAAGTATTAATGTAAAATATTATATGTAGTTAATGATGTTAATAATATTCTCATATCATATTTAATTTCATTTCCTCCTTTTGTAGTTGTAAGAGAAACATTAAAGATGTTTGCACTAATCCATTTAAAATAGAATTTACCCAAACATTCTGGAAATAACTCAACTCAGCTGGTATACACCTTTTTGCTTATTTCTTTTCTTTTCCTTCACCTATTCCTTCTGTTCTTTCAATTTAAGTTTTCATATCATAGGTCAAACAAACATGCATTGTCCCTGAAACATTAATCACAAGTCTAATTTATTTGCTCCAAATAGTTAATAGAAGGAGGAGAAGCCCGTTTTCCCAAGATTAGGGCCAATGTTTCATCCCCAAACAGAATGAATGTCTCCTTTGTTGTTACTTTATTTAATGCCTTCAAGTCATAGAGATCCTATATGAAACATAAGAAAATCTTTCCAGTTCTGTACCAGCTCCATCATTGGTATGTTTGAGCCAATTGATATAGGCTCTATCAATCGGTCTCATTGAGGACTGTCCGTTCATTTTCTCTCTTTCTGATTTACCAAGTATGGGCCCCCTTTTCAAGGACTAATTTCTCCTGATTACATATCCAAAATATGAGACACATATTTGCTATCTTGACTTCTAAGGAGCTTTCTGGCCAAGATAGATTGGTTGATTCTTCTGGAAGTCCATTGCAACTTTCAATATTATCCACTAATACCATACTTAAATACTTCATCAGTTCTCCTTTGGTCTTTCTCATTCAATGCCATCTTTCACATATGTACAAGGTAATTGAAAATATCATCACTTAGGACTGGTGTACCTTAGTATTCAATGAGATATCTTTGCATATCAGCACTTTAAAACGGTTTTATATAGTAAATCTGTCCAATTCAATACACTATCTTTTCTTAACTTTTGTTTCCATGAGCATTTATTGAATTCAAGCCAGATTACATCCTTAACAATGTCAATCTATTTATCAGGATGGTACTTCTTGGTCAAGTTGTGAATACTGTAATTTTGTTTTCTTTGAGTTTTAATCCATACTGACGGCTGCAGGTTTGCATTTTTATCAGCAAATGTTTCAAGCCCTTCATTCTTTCAGTAAGTAACGTATTTCAGGTTGTTAACAAACTCTTCTCCAAATCTGATTTTCTCATCTACATGTTGCCCAGATTCTTGAATTGCTTTCCCTGAATACACAGTGAATAAGTAGGGTGAAAGACACAACCCTGATGAATTCATTTTAAACCATCAGTATTTTCATTCGTCTCAAGGTTGTCCATACAGTTGAGTGTCTTTGCATGGTTCATAAATCACAAGTAAACATCTTTCTATTATTATTATTTTGTTTTTCCTTTTCTGCTGCTGTCGCTCGCGGGTAAAAGGGCTGCCCACAGAAGTTAGGAGCGAGTCCTTGTTCTGGTGGTTTAGCTTAACCCCGCTTCAAGGGCAGGCACAGCGGGGTTCAAAGGCAGTGCGAGTTATTCTCTACTTAGAGACAAGTTTCAGTTGATAGCAGCAATAATAGTCATTCCATTTCCTCTTCTGAATCTGGCTTAAATTTCTGGGAGCTCTATGCCAATCTACTATTGCAACCATTGTGGGTTGATACTTAAGCAATATTTTGCTTGTATATAACATTAAAGATATCTTGTGTAAATATTGAAATAATCGACTGGTTCAATCAATACCATGATTTTTAGTTATTCATGGTCAAATTCAATTTTTGTCTGATACACCATCTTCCATCCTTGTAATACCAAAATAATAACCTCAAGCTAAACTTACTGCTATCAAGTAGATTCCAATTTATTGAAGCTTCATACGGTTTCTGAAACTGTAAGTCTTTATTATTATTATTATTATTATTATTATTATTATATCATCAATTTGTTGAAAGCTCTTACAGTTGGCACAGCATCCTATAATTCAAATTGTTCAAGCATAATTGTACAATTGCTACTACAATCAGTTTGAAGACATTTTCTTACTTCTTGAACTCTGATTTCAGCTCCCTTTTTTCCCTTCCTTCCCCACCCTTCTCCCCAGGAACTTTGCTGTTATTGTTATACATGATTATTAATATTCTATTATATATGTATACATATATATATATATGTTTAACCTAAAATTCTGCTGTTTGCTTCCCTTGAGTGAAGGTATACAGTTTTCATTGCTATCAGCTCCTCAACCACCACCGCCCTCAGCCCCTGGCTGAGCATCTGGCCCCAAAGCATCTTGCTGTGTTCTCAGGGCATAATTGCTCCCATTGCTGTTTCTGTAGGGTCTTCCATCCCAGTCTTTGTGCTTCGAATGATCTTATTTATAAGCCTGACTTACTTATTTTTAAAAGTATTAATAAGGTTAAAGATAGGGCTTAATAGTAAGGGGAGGAAATACTAAAGAACCAGAGAATAGTCTTGAGTTTCATCAGTGCATAACCAAAGCCTGAATTCCTCATACCCCCTTTGTGACCACTTGGTGGTCGTGTCCAATTGTCTTGCAGTTGGATGTTGGGTCCTCACTTTGTCATGCCCTGCACATGTATTTGATTACTTATTTTTGAATTTCTGATATCTCTTCTCATTGACACCTTATGATCACAGAAGTTGGTGAGCTTCCTCCATGTTGGCTTTGTTGCTTCCCTACTCAATGGCCTCTTGTTTGACTATAAGCTTTTAAGACACCGGTTGCTATATCTTTTTTTAAAATAATTTTATTGGGGGTCCTTACAGCTACTACAACATTCAGTACATCATTTATATCAAGCACATTTGCACACATTTCCAAACATTAATACACTTCAGCCCTTGGTACAAGCTCCTCTTTAAAAAAAAAGAAGCTTCCTTTTCCCTTCCCCCCCCCTTTTTTTAATGAATCATTTTAATGGGGGCCCATACAACTCCCATCACAATCCATACCAACATCAATTGTATGCAAGCCACATTTACACACCCATTGCCATCATCACTCTCAAAACATCCTCCCTCCTTCCAGGCCCCCAGTATCAGCTCCCTATGTTTCCCTTCCTCCCCCACTTCCCCTTGAACCCTTAGTAATTTACAAATTGTTATTTTTTTCATACTGTACACTGTACAATGTGTCACAACACTTGCTTCCCTATTGTCCATGTCCCAGAGAGGAGGCTACATGTAGATCCCTGAAGTTGGTTCAACCTTTCTATTCCTCCATCCCTCCACCCTCCTGGTATCACCACTCCTATTACTAGTCTTGATGAATCATCCATCCTAAATTTCCCATGTTTCCAACTTCACTGTACATCTCCTGGTCTAGCTGGATTTATGTGGTAGAATTGGGATCATGATAGTGGGTGGGAGGCAGTATGGAAACTAGAGGAAGGTTGCATATTTCATTGCTACCACCCTGCATTTTAACTGGCTCATCTCCTCCTTGTAACCCCTCTGCAAAAGGATGTCACCTCACCTTTGATGGACTTTGGATCCCCAATCTGTACTCCCCCTCATTAATTATAATATAATTTTAGTTCATTGATACCTGACACCAGATCCCTTCACCACTTCGTGATCACACAGGCTGGTGCCTATATCTTTTTAATAATCAGGCACCATCAGCTTTCTTCTTGACATTTGCTTCTGCACCATTTTGTCTTCAGTGATCATGTTGGCAAGATTTCATACAGTGCCACTTTATTAGAAGAAACTCTTGTATTTAGTAGAGGCCCAAATCCATTTGCTTCCTTGGTAAATATACATATGTAGGCAAATATACCTATGTTTAAATACCAACTATTTGCATATCTATATATCTATATTTATATATACATTTTTACTTCTTTCCTCTTTTTCTTTTTTCTTTTCTCCTGACCCACTATAATATTTACTCCTCATTCACCTATTAGCAATTCCTCTCAAACAATTTTCAACTGATCTAACCAAACTAGGAAAACTACTCCCTCCTTATTGTCATTTTAACCCTATTATTCCCCATTCCTATCATCATTGGCTCACCACCCCCCTGCCCCTGCCTCCTCCCCTCCCATGCTGCCCACCCTTTCAGTCCTTCCCATTGCTCTCTCCTTGGCTTTGCTTATCCAGCCTATCTTTTATAGATGGATGAGAGAGAGAGAGAGAGAGAGAGAGAGAGAGAGAGTAAAGTTCCAAGTCTAATTGATATCCTGGCTGGCTGAAAGTAGCTAAATTGAGGGTAGGAACTGTTACAATCCCTAAATCCAATCCCCTTTTCTATCAGGGATCCATGTCCTGGGACTCACTTACCTAACACACTTACCTATACCCTTTTCATTCTCCACATTCATTTTTGAAAGGCCCACATTCTGTAAGTCCCCACTGCTCTTTCTGCACCAGGAACGGAATTATCTAGTGCCCCTCACCCCCATCTCATTAAACCATTAGACTTTTTGTGCATTCCCTTGTGAATAACCCCCAACCAGTTTGGTTTACCCACTGTGCATGTATCAGACCAGCTGTTCTCTATGTCTTCAGGGTCACTGTCAAATAGGGACAGGACATAACGTCTTTAGCTGAGTCCAGCACTACAGTCATCTCTAGGAATACCTTGCTCAGGAACACCCCTCTCAGAATTCTTACTCTGGAATGAGGTCTATTCTCGGTCTCTGTTTCCTGTAGAGAAATACACAATGCCTTGCCCTTGGTATTGAGTTCATTAGGGCCCTGGTTCCCCTTGCTATCTTTTTTCTTCCCATCCTTCTGTGCACCTTGAAGTCATATGAGAGTGGCGGAAAAGATGCCTTTCAGCACAGGTGCTATCTCCACCATTTTATATAGATATCTGTATTTCTCTATTTGTTTATTTGATTGCTTGATTGATTTTTGTTTATTAGATGGCATATGCATCATTAAGATTGTTCTGGCTCATGCCAGAGTACCTGGTCTTCAGACACTCAGGGATTGTGTGTTCTCTCTGTTATAATGTGTGTTATGTGTGTTATGTTCCCCTTTGGACTTACTTCAGTGGGCTGATATTGCACTTGACCTTCTGTGCTTAGCTAGCTTCACTTAGCATAATATCCTCCGACCCTTTCCACTAGATAAGGTGCTTCGTCATTTCATCACTATTTTTTAGGGATGCGTAGTATTCCATAGTTTGTCAGAGGTTTTTTGTTTCTTTTTATCCGTTTGTCTATTGATGGAAACCTAAGCTGTTTCCAGTTTGTTTGGGTTTTTTTTGCAATATTGAATTGCATATCGATGAACATTGGAGAACTGGTCATGGTCTATTACTTAATTCTTCTAGGTACATGCCCAAGTTTGGAATTTCTGAGTCGTAAGGTATTTCAATTTCCATTTGGTTTTGTTATTGCCCGATTGCTTTCCACAGTGGTTGTATGTATCTACAAGACTCTCAGCAGTGACTGCGAGTCCCTATCTCACTACATCTCATAGGACCTTGGTTGATTTTTGTTATTTTGGATTTGGCTATCTTTCATTTGCATTTCCAGGATAGCTAATGATCAGGAACATTTTCTCATATGTTTATTGGTCATTTGAGTTTCTTCCTATATGATTCTTCTGTTCAAGTCTTTTGCCCATCTCCTTAGTGGGCTCTTTTTTTTTTTTTAAGTTTGGAGGAGTCTGTAGATTTTAGTGATAAACTCTTTATCTTATATATCATTACTAAATATCTTTTCACAGTCTGTGGGCTCTCCTATTACTCTCCTGTTGATGTCTTTCAAAATACACAAATGTTTTATCTTTAGTCTGCCCCACCAACTTATTAATCTCCCTCTGAAAATGTACCCTTCCTGATTTCTGATAGCCCATACACTCCCTAGGGTAAGGTGATTAGTCTGTCCTGATTTTGTCATTGCATATCTTGATAGCCTGGGCTTTTATCTCAAGATAAAATGTTCTTGTGTCTTGCATGAGGTGAAGATCTTGCTTCTTTCTTCGCCAGGTTGACATCTAGCTTTTCCAGCAGCAAGTGTGAAACAGGGCATTCGCTTCCCTTTTGATATTTTTTGGTCCTTTATCAAAGAGCAGTTGCCTAAATGCTGCTGATTTTATTTCTGAACTTTTGGTTCTCAGCCATTGGTCTGAGTATCTCTCCTTATAAGTGTACCATTATTTTGACACATCTGGCAGTATAATTAATTTTAAAGTCCACTAATGCAAGTCCTCCTACTTTATTCTGTCTTGAGGTTTTTTCTGCCAATTCTGGGTTTCCTCATTTCCATATATTCTTGGTAATCAATTTTTCCATTCATTTGAAAAAATGTTACTACTACAATGAAATGAAAAAATGATTTGCATTGAACTTAAGTAGTATTGACCTTTTTACAATATTGAATCTTCTGATCCACTAACATGGGACATTGTTCCATCTATGAAGGTCCTTTTTGGTTTCTTGTACCAATATTCTCTAGTTTTCCTTGTACAGGTATTTTAGGGTTCTTTGGTTAGGTATATGTGTTAGTCTAGGTAGACTAGAGGAACAAATTGCATAGACACGCATATAGATTTATGTACAAGGAAAGGATTTATATACAAAAAGAATGTGACACTAAGAAGGCATCCCATCCCAATCCAGTCCAGTACAATATCATAAGTCTGATATTAACCCATATGCCTGAGATCAGTCTATAAAATCTCCTTCCAACTCACGAAGTCACAGGTCAGTGGGTGCAGAATTCTGGCACTGGCAGGGGTCTCCCCATGGCTTCTCACTTCCAGGGCTCAGGGTCCATCAACACCATGCAACTCCAGTTTCAGAGGTCTAGATCCATCAGGACAAAGTCATGTGGTCTCTCCTATGGCTCCTCCAGCTTCTTGGATGTTGCCATCTTGTGCTTTTCATGACTCATCACTTCTGAGATTAACTCCCAATAGCTGCTCAGCTTCATGAGGGAAATATTGTGAGATTTCCCAGAAGTCTCAGGAGAAAGCCATGCCCACATAGAGGCATCGTTAGTTACTCAATGACTATCTCCAGATTAACAAGATAGACTCCATCTCTACATTTCAATCATAAAAGTAACATAAGCAGATGACTGCCACAGAGCCCCCCTTGTTAATTTTATGCTTTCACATAACTCTGTAACCATATGTTACATTCAAATAAACAAAATCATATCTATACCTAACAGGATAAAACTAAAATGCTTATAATTCAACGTGTGTCACCATCATTTAAAAATAACATTCTATAAGTGAGCAAAGGATATCCTGTGCCTTACAATTGTAGTTACAAAATATCTACACCTTGATCCTACAATCCTATGAATATATATTTCTCTACCTATAAGAGTTTGCAAGCCAACTGCCTCATGTGTTGATTCCCCCATTTTGGGTATCTAATTTCTGTATTGCCCACTTACACCAACCGAGTGCTCTAAGGAAACAATCATATCTTTCAACGTGAAGAATCTTCATTCCAGTTGGAAACTCATTAAGTGTGCGTCCATTAGCAAAGTCAAATCAGGACAGGCCATCCATAAAGTCAGCAACGATATGCACCAGGTCACAGATTAAATCGCTTCTCTTTCTCTGGTGGGGTTCTGGTCAACTCAATGTGGGCTTTTCCAGTGAGCTTCACCCCAGTAGCCATTGATTGCCTTCCTTTAGACCAAGGTCCCAACAAATACTCAACATGCCTAGCTCTCTCATGATAGGTCATGAACTTCTGTATTTCCTGTGAACAAAGTCCACGGGTGTCAGTGGCCAAAGTCAACCTGGCTCTTTATTGTCGCATTTCTCCTGCTTTCACCGACAAGCAGTAAATCTGGGTGGCCACCTAACAAGCATTTCGGCCTGCTGCAAGTTTCCTTTAACATTCAGACCCAGAGAGGAGTTAACTTCATGGTTCCAGATTTCTTCCCTTCTGAAGGTAATCACTAGTCAGGATTTTCCAAGGAAATTGACTCTATCCTTCTTTATCGGTCAGTCTTTCTCTCAGACTACAAGTATCCTGATTACTCTGAAAGACTGGGTGGGGAGATTTTCTTCAGAGAAATCTTTCCAGGTGTGGCCTAACCCCATCTAAGCACAAGGTAGGGTTAATCTCTTCAGAGATGTCTTTGACCTAAGTCCTAAACCCTCTAGAGGTCAATGGTTGGTTTGAGGTAATTGGATTTGCAAACTCTTTTTCATACTTTCCAATAAACATTTCTATGCATCCTTATATTTACAATAACAGGCATAAGAAATCAGTATAAACAGCATATTCAGAAATCAAGCTTAATTCTTAAAATAGGCAAGGTCAATACTTATTAAGCATATTTATATCCTTATCTAAACTACTGTTTACATAAAAATCATTGAATTAGGTCTCTGAAGGCATCAAAACAGATCCCTCCCTTCGGTCAGGCATTCTGACATTCTTAACCATTCTCCTTAAGCGGATTAGGTTCTGAGACACTCAAAAGGCAGTTTTACCCCTGAACTCAAGACAGACATTAACAATATTCATTTTATATAGAAATAACCAAAGACAGCATCCAAACAAAATAATCACAACTTTAACTTCCCATATTGTTTCCAGAAAATAACTCAGTAAACTGCAAGGACATATCTGACTTCTGGCTAGCCAAAGAAGTAACAGTACCAGAAGTAACAGTACCACAAGACACAAGTCAAACATACATCTACTTTCCATCTTTATGATTTTTTCCTCTAGTACCCCACTCTCAGTTCCATAATGTGTTAGTCCAGGTAGACTAGAGGAACAAATTTTATAGGCACACATATAGCTATAAGGAAAGGGTTTATATATAAAAGAAATATGACACTAAGAAGGCATCCCAATCCAGTCCAGTACAAAGTCATACATCCGATATTAACCCATATGTCCGAAATCAGTCGACAAAGTCTCCTTCCAACTCACAAAGTCACAGGTCAGTGTGTGCAGAATTCTGGTGCTGGCAGGGGTCTCCCTATGGCTCCTCGCTTCCAGGGCTCAGGGTCCATCAACAGCATGCCACTCCAGCTTCAGAGATCTGGCTCCATCAGGGCAAAGCCGTATGGTCTCTCCGCCGGCTCCTTCAGCTTCTGGGACCCTGCCATTTTGTATTTTCCATGACTCATCACCTCTGAGACTAACTCCCAACAACTGGGGAAGATAGCTTCTCATCTTCATGAGGTTTCCCTCATGAAAGATGAGATTTCCCAGAAGTCTCAGGAGAAAGCCATGCCCACATACAGGCCTCATTGACTACTCAATGGCAATCTCCAGATTAACAGGCTAGACTCCACCCCTACAATTTCAATCATAAAATTAACATAAGCAGATGACTGCCACAATATATTCCTAAATATCTCACTTTATGCTTGGCTATTCTATTCTTGATCTCTTTTTCTGTAACCTCATAAATTGTATATAAAGCAATCCATTTGACTTCTTCTTGTTGATCTTATATCCTGTCACTCTGTCATATTCCTCTGTGGCTTCCAATACTCTTATAGAGCATTTAGAGGTCTCAGTATATACAACCATGCCATCAGCAAATAAATATAATTCCACTTCTTCTTTCCCCATATGTATAATTTGAGATCATTCCATTGCCTTATATTATTAATTAGAACTTCCAGAAAGATGTTGAATAAAATTGGAGACAAGAGGTACCCTTTTCTGGCTGCACCCTTTTTTTGAATAGTTTTATTGGGTGCTCTTACATCTCCCATCACAATTCAAACATCCAACCATTGTGCCAAATACGTTTGTACGTATGCTGCCATATCATTTTCAAAACAATTCCTTTCTACTTTAGCTCTTGATATTAGCTCCTCATTTTCCCCTCATTCTGCTGCCCTCTCTCCTTCTCTCCCTCCCTCATGAACCCTTGATAAGTCATAGATCATTATTTTCATATCTTACATCGTCTCTGTCACAATTCACCTACTTTTTTGTTCATTCTCCTGGGAGAGGCTTATATTTTCATCCTTGTTGTGATTTCCGTTTTCTCCTCCCACCTCCCCCTTATCCTCCTGGTATTTCTATTCTTGTTGTTGACCCTAAGAGGTTTATCTATCCTGGATTCCTTTTGTTGTAGACTCTTTTCTGTAGCAGCTTGAATGTTGATCTACTCAAATTAGTAAGGTAGAAATTAGGTTATGATAGTGGAGGGAAGAAAATGTTAGAGGAAAGTTGTGTGTTTCTTCAATGCTATACTGCACCCTGGCTAGCTCATCTTTTTCTCGTGACCCTATTGTGAGAGGATTTTCAATTGTATACAAATGGAATTTTGTTCTCTACTCTATGTCTGTCCCCCACCACACCCCCCATTAATGTTGGGTATGATTTTGTTCTGGATCTTAGATGGCTGATACATGATCCAATCAACACCTCATGATCACACACAAGGTGCTGTGATTTTTCCATGTGGACTTTACTGCTTCTCAGCTAGATGGCCACTTGTTTATCTCCAAGTTTTTAAGGCTCCAGACACTATATCTATCGATAGTGGAGCACCATCTCTTTTCTTCACCACAACTGCTTATGTACCCATTTTGTTTTCAGTGATCTTTTCAGAAAGGTGAGCATCACAGAATACCAGATTATTAGAACAAAGTGTTCTTATGTTGAGGGAGTACTTGAGTCGAGGCCCAATGCCCATCTGTAATTTTAATTCTTAACATATAGACATAAGTACATAGATATATTCCCCTCCACTTTATAAAAATATATTTATATATGTACATACCTCTATTTAGACCTCTATAAGTGTACTTTGCCTCCTGCTTCTTTCCTCTATTTCCTGTTACTTCTCTCTTGTCCCATCATCATATTCAGCCTTTATTCCAGTTTAGTAACTCCTTGCTGCTACAATGGGAATGCTTTTGTCTTTTTTCCATTGATTATAAAGTTGGCTGTATTCCATATATATCTGGAGTGTCTTAATTAGGAATGGGTGTTGAATGTTGTCAAGAGCTTTTTCTGTGTCTTTTGATATTATCATATTGTTCTTGTTCTTTTCCTTTCAATATGATGGATGCTGATAATGGATTTTCAGATGTTAAATCATCTCTGCATCCCTGGTAGAAATCTCATTTGTTCATGATGAATTATTCTTTTATAAACTCTCGTATTCTATTGGCCAAGATTTTGTTCAAGGATTTTTGCATTAGCAATATCAACCTGTCATTCCCTATTCTTGTTGGATCCTGGCCTGGTTTGGAAATCAGTTTTATACTAGCTTAATAGAATGTGTTTGGAAGTTTACTATTCTTTTCTGTGCTCTGAAAGCGTTTGTGTAGAATTGGTGTCAGCTCTTCCCTGAATGCTTGGTTGAATTCTCCTGTGAAGTCATCAATGCTGGCACATAATTTGTTGGTCCTAATTTGATATCCTTATCTATTTTTTCTTTTGCTATGGGTCTGTTCAAGTTCTTGATATCTGTATGAGAGAATTTGGGTGAGGGTATTGTTTTTCCATTTATTTCTGCATGTCTTCAAAGTTACTGTATAAGGTACAGTATAGTCATTCATAGTATTGTGTAATAAATCTTTTTTCATTTCATTAGGGTTTTTTTTATTTCTCATTTCATCCCTCACCCTGGATGTTGACATCTTCCTATATTTTGTTAGATTTGCCAATGGTTTGCTGATTCTGTTAATCCTTTCAAGAACCTGATTTTTATTACTTTGGTTTTCTCCAATGTATTTTTGCTTTCCTGCTAAATAATCTCTATTCTTATTCCTTTTTTTTTGCTATTAAAGCATTTTTCTGATGACTATGTCCCAAATGCTGAAAGTTTTGTGAAAGGAAATTGACTATAAATCTTTCTTCCTTCTTTATATGTGCATTTATGACTATCAAGCATCCTCTGATAACTGCCTTTGCTGTATCCCATAAGTTTGGTTAAGGTGTATTCTCATTCTCATTAGTTTCTATAAACTTCCTAATTTTGTCTCTAATTCAGGCCAGCACCCACTTGCTTTGCAGAATTGTGCTATTCATACTCTAAGCACTTCCCCTTGTATTTTTATTTTTTGTATAAATTTCTAGATTTATAGCTTGGTAGTCAGAGAAGGAAATCTGACTTTACTCAAACTTCCCTTATGTCCCAGTGTGAGGTTTATTTACAAATATGCACCATATGCACTTAAAAAAAGGTGATTTTTTTTTTTGGCTAATTGGGGTGGCAGTTCAGAATATATCAGGTCAAGTTGTATAGAGTTTGGTTCTGTAACCTCCTTGTTGAGTTTCTTTCCCATTGATATATCTTTCTTGGTGAGCAGTGTACCAAAGTCTCCTACTATGATTGTCAATCCTGTGATTTCTTTTTTGATCTTTTTCATCTTTTGAAGGATTTGATTGAATGATCCCATGAGTCTCTCATTGGGCATGCATATGTTTAATATGTTCACTGCCTCTTGGTCTACTGATGTCTTGAACATACTTATGTCTACTAGTGTCCTGTATCTTGAGATTGATTTTTTCTGAGACTAGAATCATAAACCCTACTTTTTTTAGATTGCTATTAGCTTCATATACCTTTTGTCAGCCTTGATCTAGGGAAATGGTGATGCCAAGACACAAAGATAGATACAAGGAATACTGGACCCACATAAGCTGAAAGGCACAGGCACCTTTCTCCTAAACTCTGAGCCAATACAAAGGGAAAATATTCTCCTAGAACTGGCTTTGTAAATTTAGAAGTGTCTCCAATTGTGAGAGAATAAAATGTTTGTTTGTTGTAGTCATCTACTATAGGATTATTGTTTAGCAGCACTATGTAACTAAGAATAAACATTTTCTGTGATATCACACCTAGACAAAAGATGATGACAAACTTACATATGAATTCTGAACGTTTGCTCTCTCACTGCGAGAAAGAAAAGATGGAACTGGCATTTTGTTTGCAGGTCTTGACTTTGGGCTAGCTACAACTTACCTCATTGAATTCTAGTGGTGGCTAAGCCTTCTCCTGAGATGTCACATTCAAGGTGAAAACCTAAAATCAAAGGTCTACACTCTAAACATTGAACTGATATTAAAAAGTTAATTTGTCTAGTTCTTTATGAGCTCTTTCCTGCATGCCTTATTACTACCTTGCAATAAGTAATTGAGTTTATGCATGACAATTCTGAGCTTCAATCTATTATTTTTGTTAATATTAAATCCAACACAAAAGGGAGAAAAGTAATTGTTTTATCAAGTACTTTTAAAATGTAGATTGTTGAACACTTAATTATTATTATGAAATATTTTTAGTAAATTAAAATCATTAGCCTTCCTTTTGTTACTGTTTGCTAAATTTATAAGAGACTAAATTAATCTCTTTTTTGAGTCTATTTAAATCTCTTATAATTTATTATGAAAACCTTGTAACAGGGTTGTTTACAAATGTTACCTACAAGATATGATCTGAGGATAACTCAAGAATGAGCAAAGATATAATTTTATTAATTAGATCTTCACTTTGTACTTGCAGCAAAATATATAAATGTAAAAGGGTAATATTTTTGCAATTGTAAGAAAATTATTTTCAACCTCATTAATTATAATTTCACTAGAAAGGTTTCACTAACTTTTGTACACAATTCTTTTTTCCTATTTTAATGAATTGAATCATGCATGATTAGTATAAGAAATAGGTTTATAATATAAATTATCAAAAAAACTAACTGATAAATTTGTTATAAAAGCATAAATATGCAATTACACTGAAACCTACTTATTATTACTTACCTAGAATTTGATTTAAGACTATGAAAAAGCATGTCCTATTATATTTGTAGAACAATTTCCCAAAAGACCAAATAATTTGAAAGGATTAATTAAAAAATCTCTGATGACTAGTATCCTTGAAAACTTGTCACACATATAGGCTACAAATGACAAGATAGTTGGCTTGGAGAAGAGTGTTACTGATGCAGAAATGATTGTTTTGAGTTGTTTTGAATACTTAGAAGTCAAAGGAGAAAGAGGAGAATATATATCTTTTTATATTTTAGTTAGTTAACAAAAATTTTAAACCTTACAAAAGAAGCAAATACTGTTCTAGGATAATAAAAATATTTGCATTGGATTATTGGACATATTTTACAGAATCCAAGAGTATGAACTAGGATCTGGGTTGACTGTGTCATCTAAAATCCTGAATTCCACTTAAGGAAAAGCGCTAACCATAACAGAAGTTTGTAACTTCCAAGTGAGAATGTTATGTGGTCTCCAAGGTTATTTTTCTTTTCAGGTTCCAAACAATCTGTCCCAATGCATACAACAGAGCAATCTTTGCCATGTACAATCCTCACCGCCATTGTCATGCTTGAGTCTAGTGTAACAACCACTGCATCTGTCCACCTTACAGGGGTCTTCCCCTTTCTTAATGAACTTCTAGTATACCAAGTCTGGTGTCTTCCTGCAGGGAATGGTTCCTCCTAATCACATGTCCAAAGAATGTGATTTTTTATTAGTTTTATCACGGTAAGGGACATTCAGTATTCCTGCCAAAGACTTATGAATTCTTCTTTGGCTTTCCATATTCATTGCTGTGCTTTCACAAGTATACAAAAGATTGAAAATACTATGAATTAGGTGACGTTTGTTTTAGTTCTTAATGTGAATTATTTGCTTTAATGCACTGATCACATTCCTGTACCTTAGAGCTACCAGAGTTAAACTACTCCATTGCCTTTACCCACACAGGCCAATATGAAAGGTCACCAAAGTCAGATATTTTGAAAGCACCTCAAGGTCACATCTTGAGCTTTTAAGAGTGTAAATATCCTTGATATAAACCCACTAACAGATGGAAATTCAGAGAGTAAATTGGAACTGAATTTGACAGAGCCTGTGAGATATGATGACATGACATGCAGGGGAACATTGGGTGAAGAATTAAAGGAAGAGCGGTGGAAGCATGGTTTGTATATAGAACTTACTATATTCATGTAAACATATAAGATAACTTAGGGAAGTTAAAGTTGTTGAGAAGGTAATTTATAAAAGAAATTATTTATAGAGAAATAGTCATTTGAGTACTAGTTGAAAGCATAAGCTCTTCATGCAAACTACTGTTTGTTAAAATATCAGTGGAATGCAGCCCTCAGGTACCATTTTTTGGAATCAATACAATTTAATTGAACAAATGCCAAGGTGGAAAGAATTAGCTTTTGGTTATTTGGGGATATTTGGCCAGAAATTCTGAGCTCTAGACTGGTGTAAAGGATATATTTCTGTCCCTGATAAATTTATGGCAAAGATACAGTTATAAAAGGAAAGTTTGTGTAATGTTTTGGTGGCATAATGGCATACTTGGTATAATTGCTTAGTGAAATTTTACCTGTTCAATATTTCCAGGAACTCCTGGGGAAGAGATGAGACTGTCTGTTTCTTTATTTACAGACTTGTAAACCCTATGCAGCAGTTCTACTCCGAACTATAGGTTTGCTATTGCTCAGAACTCAATTGATGGCAGTAAGTGTAATGAAGGAATGAGACTGTCATCATAGTCCTTTGACCCCAGAAGGGCAGAAGATCAGTTGGCCAACGGATTTGAGCATCCAGAGTTACATTGTGTTTTTCATAGAGGGAATTATTTTAAAGGATATATACCACCTATTTGAAAACATAATAAAATGTTATTTACACAATAGTCCTCCTTAATAGTGTGTCAAAGAGAGCTGAGCCCAGGTGGTATAAGTGGTTGAGTGTGGGATTGCAGCCCGGGGGCTTGGCAGTTCAAATCCAGAGGCAGCTCTCGGGAGCAGTGCTGGGTAGCTCCCACGACTACCAGAGGGCAGTGATGCGCCCCCCCAAAAAAATAGTGTGTCAGAGAAATTAATAGTTGTGGCTCACGTGAATTAATCCACATGCTTATGAATGTTGCTGTTTTGTAGAGCATGCTGCTAATATAAAACCTGATGGCACTAGGGGATGAGTGTCATTGACACGCAAAAGAAAAAGAGCCACTTTCAGTCTAATGTCATTTTATTCTTCAGATATTGACTTTAAATGTTGTATAGTACTGTCTTCCTAAGGAGAACTAGATTATAGAAGATTGAATGTTGAAAAAGTGATGATCTTCACCTATTACTGGGTGAAAAAATATTAATAGGGGAAAGGAGAACAATCTCTTTGCTTAAAGCTAAGTTTCTTGCTTGCATCTGTTCCCACTTATTTGGCACTCTGTTATATTAAGAGAAAGCAAAATAATAAAAGAAAGAGAAATGATAATAAAAATTTAACTAAAATGAAAAATAGATTATATAAAAAGGAAATAATTAAAACAAAGCCTAAAGGTGATGAAGAGAAACTAGGAGAGTAAGTTATATAATAACAAAGTAAGCATGAGATAAAAGAAATGCCTTACAAAAGAACAAGAATAGATAAAACAACTAAGAATAATTAACTATGAGACTGTACAAACAAAAGAATAGTAAATTAAAAGGAACGAATGAATATGCAAGCACTATTTAAAATGTATTTTGAAATGAGGAAAATAAAGTAGGGCATAACAATGCTAAGTAGAATAAAAGGAAAACTAGTTAAGAGTACAAATTTCAAAGTTTAACACAATATGTCATTCATTTTTAAAAATTATTTTATTGAGGGCTCATACAAGTCTTAGCACAATCCATCCACACATGCATTGTATGCGAAGCACATTTGTACTTTTGATGTCATCACCATTCTCAAAACATTTTCTTTCCACTAAAGTTCCTGGTATTGGCTCCTCCTTTTCCACCCCCTCCCCACTCCCCCCATCCTCATGAACCCTTGATAATTTACCAAATATTATAATTTTGTCTGGTCAAACACTCTCTGATGTCTCCCCTTGCACCCTTCCTCCATTGTCTGTATCCCAAAGAGGAGGTTATATGTAGATCCTTATGATAGGTTCCCCCTTTCTACTCCATCCTTCCTACATCTTCCTGGTGTCACCACTTTCCCCACTGGTCCTAAAAGGATCATCTATCCTGAATTCCCCATGTTTCTGGTTCCCATATGTACCATTGTACATCCTTTGGTCTAACCAGATTTGTAAGGCAGAATTCAGATCATGATAGTGAGTGGGGAGGAAGCATTTTAGAACTAGAGGAAATACGCATATTTTATCATTGCTATACTTTACCCATCATTTATTTTTTTTACAGAAAAATTACCTAGTATATAGAGGAGATCCTACACAAAACTGTCCTGTGAACACTGTGAACATTTTCAGTGGCTTCTTTGGCTGATTCTAAGAAGAGACCATGATTTTGTATTATTTTCTGACTTTATTCTCTATTTTTCAACTCTGCCAAGAGTCATTCTGATCAACACCCAGTTTGCTTCCATGTTGTTTCCTGCAGAATATGCATAGGCACACAAAAGCCAGCCTTTCTTGGGTATTTCTCTCCCAGTCAAAAAACATTTTTTTTTGTTTTTTACCAAGAGGAATTACTTTATTATCTAAGAGCTTCTCAGAGTAAGTGGCATATTTTTTTTCTTTAGCCTCAAGATTTTTATTTTCAATAGGGTCAGTTTCCTAATAACCCAAGTTATTGCATGAAGAATTTCTAGAAAGCAGTGATTTCAAAATCATTCATGTAAATATTGCATTTTATATAGAAGAAAAGGAAAGTTGCTGATCAGAAAGAAAGAGTTTATGATGATAAATTAAATGAGGCATTCTTTGCGCTAACACTTCTCAACTTGTCCATCAATTTCCATTTTTTCCCTAAGAGTTGTCAGAATGAGTTCTAAGACACTGCTCAAGAATTCTGTAACTAAACAGACAAACAAAAACAAATCAAAGAATTCAAAAAAAATCTGTAACTTTTGGTTTGAAACAATATTATCTGGAATCTTTGCAACCAAGCAAAATTTTGAAAATTCTTACTGTGGCCCTGCTCTTTCTTTTCACAAATCAAATAATTACCATCGAACAAAAGAAAACAGAGAATTGGTGAAAAGAAAAAGATATATATTATAAGAGGTATTATGCATGCTTTCCACTACCTAGAAAGGAATTTTAGAGACATTGCCTATTTTAATTAATATTCAATCTATTGGGGCATCCAGAGACCCTATGTAAAACAGAATAAAATACCATCTGAACCAGAACTTCCTAAAAGTTGTCCTTATCTTTTGAGCCATTGTTGTAACCACTGTGTCAGTCTATCTCATTAAAAGTATTTCTCTTTTAAACATTTTCTTTACAACACATGATATCTTTCTCCAGGAACTGGTTCCTCTTTATTACATGCCCCAAGCACACAGAAGAAATCTTGCTTCTAAGTAAAATGCTGTTTATAATTTGTGCTTACAGAGATTTGATTGCTGTTCTGGCTGTCCATGATACTTTCAATATTCTTTGCCAGCACCAAAATCTGAATGCATTGACTCTGCTTCAGTCCTCCTTATTCAATGTCCAACTTTCACATGCACATGAGTCTGTTGAAAACAGCATGGCTTGGGTCAGACACATTTTATTCCTCAAAGTGGACGCCAAATGCATTCTATTTGAAAATAATATCATATATCCTTGATCTTTAATACTATAGAAGTGTCTTTTTGCCACATTATTGCTCTGTGTAGTACTTTATTTGATTTACTGACTGCTTATTAGCAGGAATTGTGGATCCATGTAACATGAAACTCTGGAAAGTTCCAAACTTTTGTGTATTGTCATGTTGCCTATTGACTGGTATTGAGCATTACTGTTTTCTTTAAATCAAGTTATAGCTTAAACTGATGGATGCAGTCTTTGATTTTCATCAGCACATGCATTAGGGCCTGTGGCAAATCACAAATACTTTGTTTGAATATCATTGGAAAGATGCAAAGTACAGTTATGTTTCTGAATGTCAAATCAGAGACCAGGAATCAAGTCAGTATCCGCAGTTTGATAAATTGTCATTAAGGTTGATACAGAGATCACCATGTAGACAAGCAGACCTTTTGACTCCCTTATCCAAGGAACTAAAGCCAGCATCCAGTGTGCGCTCTACTTCTTCCCTCCTGCATATGTA